>CAUYWD010000115.1:0-73643 GCA_963576735.1 Bedellia somnulentella | reverse complement strand
GAGACCCATCACCAACAACCTTTATTTTACCATCTTTTCCCCACACAACTTTCCAAAAGTGGCTGAGGAATTTCTTATTCCTTAGCTCCGGCTACCCTTTCTAGGGATTTATAGCCGTGACGTGAATATATGTATGTTTATTGTATTGAATACAAAACGACACAAACAGTATTTTACAGAATAGTACAACAGTATATACTACTCTATGTAAAAAGTATCGGGAATATGTCAATAAAAAGACCCGCGTAAAAGAGGTCGTTCAAATTTTTTACTGCATGTTGGTAGCACTGTACTGATTTAGTGCGCAAAATTTGAGCGGGATCTGTCATTTAATTTGTTTTAAACTACATTTTTTGTTGGTCATAGTTTTGAGTCCTCGGCGATTTTTTACAATGGAAAATATTGTTGAACAAAGAGTGTGCCTTAAATTTTGTGTTTCGAATGATATTTCATGTGGTGAATCACTAAAAATGTTGCGAAATACCTACGGCGAATCCTGTATATCGAAAACAAGGGCTTATGAATGGTATAAGGCTTTTAAAGAAGGCCGAGAAGTAGTAGTAGACTTGCCTCGTTCTGGTAGACCTTCAACCGCTACGACCAAAGAAAACATCGACAGAATCAAGAAGCTAGTGCTCGAAAATCGACGTATGAGTCTGAGAGAGTTGGCTTGTGAGGTGAACATATCTTTTAAGTCCGTCCACAACATTCTCATTGACATTTTAGGCATGAAACGCGTCGCCGCTCGACTAGTTCCAAAAGAGCTCAATTTTGTTCAAAAAGCGCAGCGAAAGCATGTCGCTGAAGACATGGTTTCCCGAGCTTCTACGGATCCGACCTTTATGAAACGTATAATAACTGGCGACGAGACATGGGTTTATGAGTACGACATGCAAACAAGCCAACAGTCTTCAGAATGGCGTCTCGAAAACGAGCCGAAACAAAAAAAAACCGCGGCAAAGTCGCTCCAAAATCAAGGTGATGCTGACAGTTTTTTTTGACTATCGTGCTGACCTCCGAGTGATATTTCATTGCATTATCGGTGGAGAAGTTGCAAAATATGATGAACTAGCAGCCCGTCCCGGCTTCGCTCGGGCATGAATTATCATTAACATTTTGTTTTTTATTTTATTACATGTATTATCATTTTAATATATTTTTTTTAAGTTTTAAGCTATGTTATATTTTTTGCTGTGTAGTGTCGGCTTAGAATAGCACTACCCCATTTCTTCCGGTGGGTGTACGTAAGAGGCGACTAACGGTTTTGGGGCTTTTGAGGGATTTTTGGGCGATGCGGTTGGTGACCCATCACCAACAACCTTTATTTCACCATCTTTTCCCCACATAACTTCCAAAAGTACATACACACATATACTCACGGCTATAAATCCCTAAAAGGGGCAGCCAGAGCTAAGGAATTAGAAATTCCTCAGCCACTTTTGGAAGTTGTGTGGGGAAAAGATGGTAAAATAAAGGTTGTTGGTGAAGGGTCTCCAACCGCATCGCCCAAAATCCCTTAAAAGCCTCAATACCGTTAGTCGCCTCTTACGTACACCCACCGGAAGAAATGGGGTAGTGCTATTCTAAGCCGACACTACACAGCAAAAAAATATAACATAGCTTAAAACTTAAAAAAAATATATTAAAATAATAATACATGTAATAAAATAAAAAACAAAATGTTAATGATAATTCATGCCCGAGCGAAGCCGGGACGGGCTGCTAGTATATGTATAAAACCGAAGACATAACAGGAATGTCAGTTTTCGTCATAAACAGAATAATAAATATAATCGCTCCCCCTCGACACTACACAGCAGACTTCCAAAAGTGGCTGAGGAATTTCTGATTCCTTAGCTCTGGCTACCCCTTCTAGGGATTTATAGCCGTGAGTATATGTATGTATGTATGTTATATTTTTTTGTATTTATATTTAGATATATTTTTTTTTTTCATAATGAGTAATTACATCAAAAGCCATTCAATTTATAGAGTTAGAGCTTCCCTGTAAACAATATTTGACGTTGTTGTATTTTGGGGCAGCAAAATAAATTGATGTTCAAGAGCTCCCACCCGCGACAGGCCAACGTACAGTTGAGCGTGAGTAAAACAATTCTTGCGCAGGTCAATCCCTACTAATTTGAAGGTTTGGCCTTGGAACTTATTAATTGTTAAAGCAAAAGATGTTTTAACCGGAAATTGTAGCCGTTTAAATGGAATTGGCAGATCAGTTGGGATCATCGGTATCCTCGGTATATGAGCTAATTGACCGGCTGCTGGGCCAGTGATATAAGTCGCTACAATTAAATTTTGCTTTAACTCTTTGATAAGCAGCCTCCCGTACCCCTTCGTGACGCCTGCAACAACTTACTATGCATAGCTAATCGAGCGGAGTTTTATCTATTTTTTTAATTCGAGATAACTTTCGAATGGAATGTTCGAATTGAATAATTCAAAAAGTAATATAAGGGTATTGAAGTAGTCTGAAATAATATATACGTTTTTCATAAGGATTAGATAGGTACAAATAAAGAGCCTTTTCTAAAGCAGGATTTTAATTTAATTTTTAAATAATTTTATATAATGACGCTTGTTGTGAGATAACTATAATAGTTAGAGACATGCTGTCGGGGCATTTTTTTTAGATAATGATGTGTTCTATAAAATTGTAGTACATAATTTTATTCTATTGTCAGTAGTTTTCGCAGCGCACGCGATGTAAGGATTTTTTTTGGTATTTCTTTAACACCTTGGGTTACATTTTTGAAGTTTACGTAAGGATCCCTAATTTTTTTTGAAAATGAAATATAGCCTATGTCACTCGGGAATAGTGTAGCATTAAAACAGTGAAAGAATTTTTCAAATCCGTCCAGTAGTTTTGGAGCCTATTCAATTCAAACAAACAAACAAACAAAAAATCAAACCTTTCCTCTTTATAATATTATCAAACCTTTCCTCTTTATAATATTAGTATAGATATAGCAAGTGCATTCATTGTTAGACTTGAATCAAAATACTAGCGCCATCTATTGCCATTCCGTATAACTTTTAGTGTTGAATGTTTCCAATGGTTTCCAATAAAACATTGCTTTCTTTGTTCGCTTACCAGCGCTTACTAGCGCGATATACTTCTTTTAAAAGAGATACCTATATAATAAGGGTGACTGCGGCTAAAAGCACGGTTTTTGAGAGAGAACAATATATGTGTGATTGAGACTGATGGCGAGTGAAAGAGTACGTTTATCTGAATAGTTTTTAAAACTGGGATGAAAAGTGAGATGGAGACATTTACAATGAAAAGCAATAAGATTTTATACGATTATAGAATTAGGCAAAAGACACGAACTAGGAAGTTAGTTGTCAAAGTTCTTATTGTTGAGATAGTGAATCAGTGTTATAGGCTGCTTGGATTCAATAGAATAGATTGGCTCAAAGTATGGTTAGGCTTTTTAAATCTTTTGTTTTAGGTAAGATACAGTACGCATGTGTAATATGGACACCTATTTATAACACCCATATAGAGAAGTCAGTCAGTCAGGACTTTACCAATTATAGGCCTATTTCTATTATACCAGTAAAGTTTCTGAGAATATCATGTCCAACCAAATGCATTCATATTTCAACAAACATAATATATTCCATGGCGAGCAATATGGTTTCACTAAAGGTAGGTCTACTGTAGATGCAGGAGTGTCACTAATGAAACATATTTTTAATTCATGGGAAAACTCCCGGGGTGCGTTAGGTATATTTTGTGACCTCACAAAAGCTTTTGATTGTGTAAAAAAGGAAATAGCGTTGACTAAACTTAAATATTACGGTTTTGACGAGCAAGCACTGAAATTAATGGCATCATATCTTAATAAAAGAACTTTAAAGGTTGACATTAATGGAACCACGTCGGAAGACTATACAATTCATTGTGTGCAGTAGATCATGAATGCGCGCCTTACGTCTGTAATGACACACTGTTTAGTTTTAAGAAAAAATGTAGGCAGTTGGTGCCTGAAATTAATTAATATATTTTTTTTTCATAATTTAATTTGTTTAAAACACCAATTTCCAAATGTTTTGATATTATTGGAGCACTTTAATTCTAATTTTTTTTTTTATTTGTTGTAATTTACTATTAATATTGGGAATTTTAATTGTCTATTCTATTTTTTTTATTATAATTTTTAATCAATTTTTTTATAAAATTTTTAGGTGCATCTTTAAGTTATAATATTGTCAATGCTGTGTGCACTGTTGTTGGCATTATAACTGACCAAGACTGTAAAATGAATGTTAATGCAATTTATGTGATAATGCTGTTGGTGTGCCTTGAATAAATAAATAGGGAAATGCGGTCAATGAAGCAGAGAAGAACCTATTGACAAGTCAGTTGGTGTTCCAAAATGCTTGTTCCTGCACTTAAGTATTACAGTGTTTTTTTTTGTGTAGCAGAAGAAGCATGACAGTAGAGTGAATGCAGTAGAGATGATGTCCCTTACAAATAATAAAATGTTAGATTATATGATTGTGAGAAGAGGTGTGATTAATGAAAGGTGCGGTGTTGAATATTTTAAAATGTAGAAAATATGGATGTTATGATGGCTTAGTCTGAAATACAGGTAAATTATCTAGCTCAGGAACAGGAAACTGTAATATTTTTGTACCTTAAATAACTAACTAGGTTAAGACAAGTTCTATGTACTTTTGAAAAATGTTTTTTTTTTAACCACAAAGAGAGGATGAATGAAATAAAATTGGAAAAAGGCAAGATAGAGCCTATGTGGATGGCTGATAATGTCAGTAGATTACTACCACGGTAGACACATTTAGATCAAATAGTGAATGCACTCAGAAAGACAGGAGTCAGGAGAATAATACAATACATACATACATACATACATATTCTCACGCCATTAGTTCCCATTGGGGTAGGCAGAGACTATCGATCGCCACCTTGTACGATCCTGGCAAACCTCTCTGGCTTCGTTTACATCCATTAATATTTTCATACATGCTCTTTTATTCTTCATACTGCGGACACCTGCCTTTTTGAGCACATTTTCTATTTGATCCAAATGTGTCCTCCGAGGTCGTCCTCTACTAACATTACCTTCCACATTGGCTCTATATATCTCTTTCACCAATTTACTGTCATCCATCCTCTCTATGTGCCCAAACCATCTCAACATTCCTTTTTCTATCTTTCTTACAATATACAATATCTTTTACACCACACCTTTCACGAATCACATCATTCCTCACACGATCACATAACCTTACATTACACACTTTTCTGAGGGATCTCATTTCTACAGCATTCACTCTACTTTCATGCTTCTTCTGCCACACCCAACATTCACTGCCATACATAAGCGTAGGAACAAGGACAGCATCATGCACAGCCATTCAGGCCTTTTCAGACACCGACTGACTAGACATTAGACTATCCAGTGCTCCATTTACCGCATTACCCTTTTTCACTCTTCTCTCGATATCTTCATCACACTTTCCATCCCTAGTAAACAAACTTCCCAAATATACAAACTCTTTCACTTGTTCCACTTTCTTACCATTAATCTCAATCACGCATTCGGTCATATTCACCTCTCTCTCAATGCTTATGAGTAATATAAAATTAATAATGTCAACGAACCTTTTCATGGTTTGTATACATTTAGTTCCTTCCCTAAATAATATAATAGTTAAGTTTTTAATTTTAATAGCAACAACTAAATAGATAATTATATGTTATCTATATTATTAGTTGTAGCTGTGTAGTGTTGGCATAGAATAGCACAAACCCATTTCTTTATGTGGTTGTAGTAAAAGGTGATTTGGGAGTTCAGGGCTTTTAAAGTAATCATTCAGATATGTGGCTAGCAACCCATCCACTCTTCTCATTCTTTACTTTGTTATCTGTTCCCATGCTTTTTCCAAAAGTGGCTCTGGTAACCCATTTTTGGGAGTTGTAACTATGACTATGTAATTGTTTGCATAAAATAATAAAACCTTTTTTACTAATAAATTCTTACCATGGCTGAGGGATTTCTAATTCCTTAGCTCTGGCTACCCCTTCTAGGGATTTATAGCCGTGAGTATATGTATGTATGTAAATTCTTACCATGAGTATCATACAAGGTGCCTTGGTGTTTTTGGGCTTTTTAAATAATTGCTGGACAATGTGGCTATTAATTATTAATTTGAGAAAATATTCCCTTCTCAACTTTCAAAACCCCTGGTTATTTGTTGGGATGAGCAAAAATAGGTAAGTAATGTTAGTCAAAGAATACCTTAGGTATATCAAGTTCCTCCAGCTCGAGTATGAAGATGTCGAGTCGGTCGAGCACGTCCACTGCAAGCTTGGCTGACACCAGCAGCGCCAGCACGCCGTGCCAAAACAGCGCCCAGCGGAAACGAGACTTGTATAGCGCACTGGAATGCATAAAAAATACAGTTATTTAACTTGAACATCAAAGATCTTACATTGAAACATTGTTGTACTTGAAGGTTACAGACGTAGAGAAATCCTTTATATTAATGCCATGAACAGTTTTTTTTGGTACTATAATTGTGGTTATGAACAAGCAATAACGTTACCAACCAAAAAACAAGAAAGAGAACCGAATACAAACATACATATCGTACAAAACGGCGATAGGCCTGCCCCCTATCACGTGAGTACACTGTCTAAGCAAAACGTGGGTACCTTCTCTGGAAACTAGATGGCGGATGGTACCTCTGCCAACCCCTTCGGGGATAAACGGCGTGAACGTTTATGTATGTTTTATGTTATGTAGAACCGAATAAATAGTATAATATAGTACCCAAGGTTTCTTAAAAATATACATACATACATACATACATATTCTCACGCCGTTAGTTCCCATTGGGGTAGGCAGAGACTATCGATCGCCACTTTGTACGATCCTGGCAAACCTCTCTGGCTTCGTTTACATCCATCAATCTTTTCATACATGCTCTTTTATTCTTCATACTGCGGACACCTGCCTTTTTGAGCACATTTTCTATTTGATCCAAATGTGTCCTCCGAGGTCGTCCTCTACTAACATTACCTTCCACATTGGCATTGCTGAAGTAACCAGCAAGCTACAGGTCTTCGTGAACAAATGTTTACGACGCATTCTGGGAATCTTCTGGCCGCGAACCATAACAAACGTAAGGCTGTGGGAGTTGACTGACCAAATGAAGTTGTGCATTTGCTTTCCAGTATTTCTCTTTTTAATATGTCAATAAGTTTTATTTTGTTCTTATTTCTGCACTTTCACAGAGGTCTTACAAACAATTTTTGACACTAGTTTCAGTAATGTTAATACCATGGTGATTCAGATAAATAAATTAGGAATGATCAATACCTACTAAACTATCAGTTCATGAGTTTCATGGCTAAAAGCTCAAGCTAAAAATAAACATTGCCATAAACCAGGATCGACATTGCCTTTAGGATGATGACAACAATGATATAATAATATAAGGAATCTAACCTTAGTCGATAATGGGCTGCCACTTGCTCCCTGTGCTCATAATCAGCACCGCTGGATCCAGTCGCAGCATAAGCCATGCCGCGGGTCGCCATAGCTCACTACGGCATCACCCAAAACCACTAAGTTAAACGATATCTTGCAGCGTTTCTGCTATCTAAACTTCATAAAGAACACATCCAGTTTGCTTCATCGAACTCTTCAAAATCCAGCCAGATCAACTTTTTTAGTCTAGTCTTCCACTCGACTCCACGTCACGTCTAACGTCGTCGTGACATTGACATTGACTGGGAGTGAATTGGATGCGTTCATGTTATAGCATACTAAATCTATGGATGCATTAAAAGTAACGCGTCGTTTTCAACTCGGAACAATAAACAAAAATCAAATTGTTATTGACAAGATTGTCATATACCGTGCGTGATACAAACCAACTATGCACAGAACATAAGAAAGTGCAATTATGCGCTGCGCTAACTTCATAAAAAGTAAAAATCAGTGGATCATCCACGCGGCTCAAAGACGGGGCTTGGCACGCGCGGCATGGGCGTCGGGATTTCTCCCATGGTCCGGCTTCTTCACGGGGGAGGAACGTCCCCCCCGGTCATTGGGCTGGGCACCTCCCCAGGCGATAATGGGAGGGGTGGCTATCCCCATTGCCACTAAGGATGGGGTGGGACAAGAACTTATTTATCCATACTATATATATAATATTATAAATGGGAAAGTGAGTTTGTTTGTTTGTTTGTTCCGCTTTCACGCCGTAAATACTGAACCGATTGCTTTGAAATTTTTCAGACGTGTAGTTAGAAGTCTAAATTAAATAATAGGGTACTTTTTATCCCGGAAAAAATATGTTCCCATGGGAAATCAAAAATATTGTTTGCTTACTAAATGCATTGGAGATGGCGCTGTGTATCGTTTAAAACAACGTAAAATATTGTAAACTAATATAAAAATCAAAATTTAGAAGCTTAATGGTACGGTAATGGATCCCCGAAAATAAGGAACTCCCGAGGGATGATGTACCATTTTTTCATCGTATACATTTTTTTTTACATCTACTTATATTGCAAACGAATATTAACATGTAAATTTAGAAGCTAAATGAAACGACGACGATTCCTTGAAACTAAGGAATCCGCAAGAGTTCTCATAGGAACATCAAAAACCTTAACTCATATATGGCTCAATATATTGCAGCGATTATTTTTATCATCGATCGAATTCACATCAGACACTTTGTTAATGTTCATAATGGAAAGATGAAGGGGTTTCATCAATTTAAATGACAAATTTGTTTATCAATAGTAAGACTAATATGAAATAAAGCGTAATAAAAATTTGACACCACCCCGGTAACGTCTCCGTGGCGTAGCGGTATAACTAACTACTATGAATATTTAATTAGAACTATTATGAATCAATCGTCCCGGGTTCGTATCTCAGGTAATTCAAGCTTTTTGTAAAAAAATGTTTTGTTAGCTTAAAATAACACTATATATAATAATAACAAGCACTATCCCTTCAATTTAGCGATTATTTTGGAAGGAGATCCACCACTAATCATCCCTATATTGCCGAGCAATCGAGCAAGCTCTCCCACTATCACCAACGGTCAGTGTAGGGGGCAGCACCGGGCCGTCGCCGCAGCGCCAAACTACTATCCGTATCTGTACTTACTAAAAATATTCTCATTTCTGAACATAAAAACTTGGTATATTTGTTTCATGATTCTTATGAACAATTGAAAAGGAATTTTTGGAACTCAACCCCTAACGGGTTGATATAGCAAATGAAAGTTAATATAGAGTTTTTTTACATTTTATAATAAAACTTGGTGCGATTGAATTTATGAAATCCATCTATCAATCATTCATGAATATATGCTAACAACCATAAATTCCATAAAAGGGTAGCCATAGCTTCGGAGATTCTTCATCCAATTTTGGAAATATATTGATAAAAGATAGGTTAATAAAGGTTGTTAGTGATGGGTCACAAACTGCATCGCCCAACAATCACTTAAAAAGCCTCAATGTCCTTTATGTCATATACAATGCCCGCGGGATTATAAATATAAAAAACAGAAGTTGAGATAGTGTTTCGGTATTTTGGTATTATGTAAACTGGATGCAAAAAATGAAGTCCACGCGGACGAAGTCGCGGGGCAAAAAGCTAGTAGGGAATATTTTATAAAAAGCTTATCGTCGTCTATCAACTTGAACATAAATAATTTATTAAGTTTAATAATCTCCAGGGAAACAAGATGAACATGGTGTCCAAAATTAATCATCTTTTCGTGTGTTTCTGAGCTTTTATCATTTAACTTAGAAAATAGTTAGCACAGCAAAATATAATAAAAACTATTGTTCTACTTTTCTATTTCAAATACATAATATAAGTGAAATAATATGCTGTGGTGTGTCGGATTAACATAGCACAAATATTTATTATCCACGCATCGTAAGAGACTTAGGCTTTTCGTTTGCGGCTTTTGAAGTTATTTGCTAGATATAGATATACGACGTGATAGCTCAAATGGGTACAACATCGGTTAACGTGTAAGCGACTAGTGTTCAAATCCCGGGTCGGGCCTACACCATTTGTCTTTTCTAAAGACATATGTGTGGTTAATTTATCATGGTTGTTAACGGTGAGGGAAAACATCGTGAGGAAACCCACATGGCTGAGTTGTACTTAGTCATGTGACAGTGTATTCGTACAAAACGGCGATAGGCCTGCCCCCTATCACGTGAGTACACTGTCCATCCAAAACGTGGGTACTCTGAACACCGGGTGACTAAGTCACGTGATGTTCAGAAGTATTAGTACCTCTGCCAACCCCTTCCGGGATATTCGGCGTGAACGTTAATGTTTTATTATGTTATGTTATGTATGTTGCTAGATACTTCATCATCCTTTTAATACCACCATTATTTACCTACCAACTTTTCTCTACACAACTTCAAAAAGTGGCTGAGGAAATTTTAATTCTCAAGCACTCGCTACCGCTTCTTTTACAATCGATTAATCCATACTAATATTATAAATTGGAAAGTGAGTTTGTTTATTTGTTTGTTTGTGCCGCTGGATGGTTTGGTGATGGCGCTGTGTGTCGTTTAGAACAAAACAACGATTCGAAAGGCCACTTGTCTATCTTTTCAGATAGAATGCAAATATTGAAAACGCCTAACTATCATATAATTTGAATGTTCATGAAAACCTCATGTGCGGATTATTAAATAAATAAAATCTTTATTATCAGAACATGGTTCAATTTCTTGTTATTAATACAACTTAATCAATATGTTAGTATGCACACCAATTATATCTTATATCTATATTTATTTGTATACAATTAAAATATTAAAATATTTATTACAATAAATCAAAACTGGAAGCCTTTACCCAATGTTTTAAAACTGGGTCATCGAGGCTATTCGTTAATGCGTCTATGATGCTGTTAGGACTTTCCCGCGAAAACTCTCTAAACATCAGAGAGGCAATGCGTTTTTCGCACTATAGAAGAAGAATAAAAATATAAATAAATAAAATATGTTTATTTCAAAAACCAGATATAACAGTACAAGTTTCTGCTGGGGCCTTCTATTAAGTAATAGTACCTGTATCAGAAGACCCCGCTCCCTCACGTCCGTGACTAATTAACAACTTCAAGGCGCTAGTTTTACAAACATAAATCGAAATATAAATTAAAAATAACTTTAAGTAAAACAAAATAAAAGATGAAAGATAGTTTTTTTTTTCTAACGAAACTAATTTGAGAATGAAAACCAAAGAAAAAACACTCGTAATATACGCAAAAATGCAAAGAGATTCTGTGTGTGGTGTGTGTTTGTGTGGTGTGTGTTTGTGTGTGTTTGTTTGAGAAGAAGAAGAAGAAGTAGTAGAAGAAGAAAAAGTGTTTATTTGGCACACAACAAGAAATACAGAGTAAATTTACAACAATAAAAAAAAAGAATCCACCAAAAAGGCACCAACTCAGTCAGCATGTGTATGAGAAAGTCAAACAACTTGGTTAATGAATTTCCCATACGCTGGTTTTCAGTTAGCGCCATAACTAAAACTAATATTATAACTTAATATTAATAAGTTAGACAAACAAAAATAATAAAACAACAAAAAGAAAAATACTAACAGACAAGCACAATATTTTTTTATTATTCTCTTAAAATATATGAATTTAGTATATAATATATAACTACTTTCATACGGCATAACCTCATAAATAATTACAAACAAATATACTGCTTTCTCTTAAGAAACTAAATATTATGTGTATAAATATATTTAATTAAATAAAAATAAAAAAAAATAAGTAAGAAGGAAAAGAAGAAAGAAGAAAAAAATTTTATTCAAAAAGTAAGAACACACTTACAAAGTACTTATGACCTAAACATGATATAAATTAAAAAAAAACACTACACTTAACACAAATACACTTACATCTTTAACAATATTTTTTTTAAAAGTTACATAACACGCAATATGTTCTGTTCTTACTAAAGAAATGGTCACTGGCTCAGGATATTTCTACCAGTACTGGGTACTACGAGTACTAGCACTGATTTTCAGCCAGTGCCAAAATAATAATAAAAAATAAAAAACACAAACAAACAACAAGAGGGTAGCCGATAAACTAAGTACTAAAATATATTTATAAAATACATTTTAAGGTAACATTCCATTTTTACAAACCACATCATTAAAAATCAACAAAACCAACATGCCTACAATGAAATCTTCACAAAATAACTACAACGATGGTATAAAAATCACAGCCAAATGATAATTAGAAAAATAACACAATAACACTTTATAAATATGTACGATAAGATATTATAATCAGTATATTATTTTACATAAATAATAAGTATGTTATTCTTACATAACTATATAAAATAAAATACAACCTTAAACCAATTTAACATATATTTTGATACGCTCACTTCACGATACAGGAGGTAGATAAGTGGGTTCAGCAACAAGGCTAGAAGAGGTAGCGCTGGAGAGAGATCTTTGTAAGCTCAATAAATAAGTTTTGAACAAACGCCCAAAACTTTTCTTACTGGAGGAATCACGGATTGGCGGAGGGAGATCGTTCCAACACTTGGATGCAGCAAACCTAAAACTACCCCGAAAAGCAGCTAGTTTATGTTTGGGAAGATGAGTCCGAATTTTGTACAAATGAGGTTGATTGGACCACTTTAGTTTATTGTACAGATATGAAGGATTTTCGGTTTGTACGATACCAAACATCATTGTAGCTAGATGTAAATGTCTTCGAGCCGTTAAATTTAATAAGTTTGCTGCATTCAAATATGGTGAGACGTGGGATCGTGGAGGAATACGGAAACAAAAACGTGCGCATGCGTTCTGAACCCGTTGGATAAGTCTTTTTGTCCGACCAAGAATGCATCCACCATAGACAACATCACAATAGTTTAGTCGAGACAATATAAGTGATTCACAAAGCTGAATACGCAAATTCTGGCTCAAGTAATCCCGAACATTGTACAGAACTTTGAGTCTATAGAAACAATTGCTTACTACTCGCAGGACATGGTTTTCGAATTTTAATTCCCCGTCCATGAGTAAGCCCAGATTCATTGCTTCCTCAACTCTGACTATTGCTCTACCCATAATAGATACATCGTGGTCAGCAAGACATTTTAACGTACTACAGATTTGATGCTTTGTCCCTAATACCATGTACTTAGACTTTGTTGGGTTCAGTACCAAACAATGTTTTTCCGCCCATAAAGCAATCCGGTTTAGGTCTGCGTTCAAACTTTGCACAGTTGATGCTGTAAACGTGGGATGGTTTGAGGTATACAACTGTAAATCATCAGCGTAAATATGGTAGTCACAGTTTTGTATTGAAGATATAATATCAGCGCAATATAAAATAAATAGTAGAGGACCTAAAATTGATCCCTGAGGGACACCTCTACACAACTGCCGCAAAGGAGACCAACTAGTAGTTCTATCTTTATTGCGTAAACCAACCAACTGTCCCCTTTTAGAAAGGTAACTGTCAAACCATTTTACAGTAGTGTCATCAAACCCGTAGTACCTCATCTTAGCTAGAAGAAGAGGAATACTCAAGCAATCAAAAGCTCTGGAGAAATCTATATATATATATATAACATAAATACATATATAAATACACCTCCTACACATATATGTTTGTTATATATTAATTGTATGGGTGTGTGTGAATGTTGTGATGGGATAAAAGTTATTGATTGAGTTGTAAAAATGCTTTCATTTTCAACCTAAATGATGACAAAGAGCTTTACTTTTTTAAGGGAGGGGGTAAATCATTCCAGCATTTCGTGGCAGCTAAACGAAAACTACCCCGAAATGCTGTAGTGCGATGGCGAGGTGTGATAAGTAATGTAGCACATCCACGAGTAGTGTAATGACTCAAATTTTTAGACCAAACCAGTTTTTCATTTAAGTAAAGTGGGCTTCCTCGTTTGATGATTCCAAACAAAAGAGTGGCCAAGTGTAATTTACGCCTTGATTCTAAATTTAATATCTTATTTTGATTTAAAATAGGTGATATTTGACTTCTAGGGGCAATGTCGTAACAAAACCTGATACACGCATTCTGCACTCTCTGTATAAGCCGTTGTGTACGAGCGAGAAGACAGGGGCCATGTTGGAATATACGTATAACAGTATATATATATATTTACAAATATCCAAGTATAATAATTCATTCAATCATTCTTTCATTCAAACGATGTTCACTCAAAGCCAATCAGATGTTCATTCAATCGAGTCTTGTCTTGTCATTCATTCTAATTATAACTTTAATAACGGAAGGTCGTCTTTTACTTGCCGCTCTAAACCTGCACCCCTTTTCATCAGGTTATGGTGCCCAGGTCGTTTTCCATTGCTAAAAGTTAAATACAAGTGATATTTTGTATAAATAATAATGGGTTCGCGCAATAAAAGAAATATCCAACAGTTTACTGGCGAGCGATATAGTACGTGGAAATTTCGCATAAGATCGTTACTAGAAGAACTTCAAGTATTATGTGTTGTTGATTTCGAAATTGAAGGTGGAATTCACGACAGACCTGAAGGCCTTGCAGACGGGCCATACGAAATTTGCCAATAATAATTCGTCAAGATTTTACAACAGTAAATACAATTACCCTCAAAAGAAAAATAATTATGTGCCCGGAAATTCTTTGCATAAAATATCAAAAATGTATTGCGATCACTGTGGACGTCGAAATCATTTCAAGAAGGATTGTCGATTTTTCAAAAATCAGCAACAAAACAATCAATTTGAAAACCCAAAGAAGACTGTAAACAACGTTCAACCGTGCAACGATAATGAAGAGGGCGGTTTCGCTTTTATGTTATCAAAATGTAAGTTAGCCTCTTCCAATTATTGTAACAGTAATACGAGATTTGTTTTCTTTTAGATTCTGGAGCGACAGATCACATTGTTTACTTCCTACATGCAACTACCTACACCCATAAAGATCGGTGTTGCTAAAAATGGAGCTTCGATACTTGCTTTCGGTAAAGGGAGAATAGAGGTGACAACAAATTTAGGAATTTTTGGTTCAATCGATAACATAACATAACATAAACGTTCACGCCGTATATCCCCGAAGGGGTTGGCAGAGGTACTAATACTTCTGAACATCACGTGACTTTGTCACCTGGTGTTCAGAGTACCCACGTTTTGCATGGACAGTGTACTCACGTGATAGGGGGCAGGCCTATCGCCGTTTTGTACGAATACACTGTCACATAATAATAATAATAATAATGAATGGCGTAGGGATGTGACGACCCCACCGCCCATTGTTGGAATGGCAGGATGACATGTTTACCAGCTTGCCATTCCAGCAATGCAAATAGTCAGCGCTTGAGTTTGTAGGTGTTGACCGTGTCTACAAACTGGTCTCAGCGCAAAACAGAGCAATAACGGTCTCCCCGGGGCAAGTGAGCGAAAACCCGGGTGAATCTTCGCTCATCGTAAAATGGACAACAATAGTAACGATGAGCGTATAGGGCCGCTCCCCAGGGGTTATCGCTGGGGCGCGTCTGGAGCTGGGGCTGGACGTGGCAGCATGCGGTCCCCCAGCCGCCGCAGACCGGCCCGACCACCTGGACGGTCTGCGCGACCACCTCAGCCACCAGATGGCTTGGCATCGGTTGGGACTGGGGCAACTCAGTCCCAGCAGTCGGTGCCCGCCGCTGGTGGAGCTAGGCGCCGCATGGCATGGACGGTTGATATGAATAGAAATGCCATGCGGGCCTACCTTAGGGCCTCAGGATCAAGAACTGGGCGGACGGGTTATCGGGCAGCAATGTACCGCGAATTTCTGCGGCTGGAGCCCAATTTGACCGTCACAGAACAAAACCTGGCGGATCGAGTTCGGTACATACAGCGCTCAGAACTTTTTAGCACTACCGAACTCGAACTCGAGGCTGTTCCCCCGCTAGACGAAGAGCCACCTTTGCAGGTTCTCCCTCCAGTCCCTGAATGGGAAGTACGGAGGGAGCCAATTGCTAACCTGCCGGATGTGGGTGGTGCGGAAAGCGATTGGGGAACAGTCTCCCTGGATTTGGATTTGGTGAGGAGCGCACTCGAAGAGACGATCCTGGAATATCGCCAAGTGCCTCTCGAAAGGAGGCCAAGGCTGCCCCGAGTTCCTCTCAGCATCAAGGTTCGGGATGTCGTTGAGGCCGTCAATAACATGCTGCCCTCATTTTTAGAGAGCAGCATGGGCCTTTGGGATACGGATTCAATTCTCTTTGGCGCCGCAATGACAGTTTGTCAAATTGTCGGCGTCAGGATGCCGCCAACAAGAGCTGGTGGCTCCCGCCAGGCTGGCAGTACTAGTCCCAGGACTAGAACTAGACCAGCCTGGATGAGGCGGATTGAAAGCCGTATCACAACGGCCAGGGTCCTCATCGGCAAACTGACCAGCTTCAGATCAGGCAACAATAGGCCGAGGGTGGTGCGCTTCGTCAGGGAGGCATTCCCTGGTGAGAATGTCTTTGACAACTCACCGGAGTTTGCCTGTAGACTGGTGGAGCGCATCGATGATCTGAAGCAGAAGATCGCTGCTTGGGGTAAGCGAATTAGGCGATATTCTGAAAGGGTAAAGAGGTACCAACAGAATCGTCTCTTCATGAGTGACCAGAAGAAGTTCTACAGAACTTTGGAGCGTCCCGATGTGGTTTCGACAGGTCAGCGACCGGAAAAAGCTGATGTAGTTGCCTTTTGGCGTGGGCTTTGGTCGCTGCCTGTTGATCACGAAGAGGGCCGATGGTTAGAGGCGGTCGAGGGAGCGTGCGAACCCATAGCGCCCATGAACCCCGTCAACATATCCGAGGAGGATGTGGTGGCTGCGATCCGTAAGGCTCCGAACTGGAAAAGTCCGGGGCCGGACGGATTGCACCATTACTGGTTGAAGGGGTTCACGCGCTGTCACGCTAATCTCGCCCGTCAGTTCCAAAGCGCCCTCGAGAGTGGGACGCTCCCGAACTTCTTAACTACTGGGGTCACTCATTTAGCTCCAAAGAGCGATGCTACCGCGGATCCATCACAATACCGCCCCATTACTTGTCTTTGTACAATTTACAAGACCTTGACATCCGTTCTGAGCTCCAAGATTACTCAACACATTGTTGATAACAATGTGATCTCTGGAGCTCAGAACGGATGTAGGGGCGGTAGTCGCGGTAGCAAGGAGCTGCTCCTCATCGACGCGGTCGTAGGCCAACTGGTCAAACGCAACCGCCGGAACTTCTCCGCTGGCTGGATAGACTACAGGAAGGCGTTCGATTCGGTACCTCATGCATGGCTCATGAGGGTCCTCGAGCTGTACAAAATTGATAGTGCAGTTCGACACTTCCTCGGGCAATGTATGGGGTGCTGGAGAACGATCCTGAGTTTAGACGGTCAGCGGATGACGGACGCGGATGACCAAATTGATATAAGGCGAGGGATTTTCCAGGGCGATTGCCTGAGTCCAGTTTGGTTTTGCTTGGCCCTGAATCCTCTAAGTACACTCTTGGAGAATTCGGGGACAGGCTTTCAGTTTCGGAGAGGCGGACCACGCTTGCCTCATCTCCTTTACATGGATGACCTGAAACTTTACGCCCCCACGGCTGACAGATTGGCGGAGCTACTGACGATCACTAATGATTTCAGTGGTTCCGTCAAGATGGAGCTCGGGGTCGATAAGTGTGCGGTCATCCATGTTGAGAAGGGGCATGTCGTGCACTCTGATGGTGTCGATGTCGGCACCAATCATTTGAGGGCACTCTCCGAGGCTGAAACATACCGGTATCTGGGCATGTCACAAACCATCGGTGTGAAGGTGGCAGACGTGAAACAGGGTGTTTGCGAGGAGTTTTATGAACGCCTGAAAAGTGTGCTTAATAGCTACTTATCAGGCGTTAATAAGATCCGAGCCATTAACTCCTGGGTCATGCCTGTACTGATGTACACATTTGGCGTGCTCAGATGGACTCAGACCGAACTCGACGCTCTGGACAGACGAGTCCGCACGATGATGACCTCTCATCGAATGCATCATCCGAGGTCGTCGGTTATGAGATTGTATATCCCGCGGAAGTGTGGTGGTCGAGGCCTCTTGAGTGCCAAAACCATGCACAACCGCGAGGTATGCAACCTCAGAAACTATTTTTTGACGATGACGGATGATAGTATTCGGGGAGAGGTGGTCGCTAGTGATAAAGGACTGACTCCCTTATCGTTGGCCTCACAGGATTGGCGAACCCCGGAGGTACTTAGCACTTCTGATCGGGAGTCCGTATGGAAAGAGAAGGAGCTGCATGGGAGGTTTTACAAGGTACTTCACGAACCTTTCGTGGACCGTAAAGCCTCCCTGCATTGGCTGCGTTTCGGGGACCTCTTTGGGGAAACCGAAGGTTTTGTCTGTGCAATACAAGACCAGGTTATCAAGACGCGGAACTATCGGAAATACATCCTAAAGGACGGTACCACAGACGTTTGTCGAGCATGTGGCCGTCCCGGAGAGTCACTTAGGCATGTTATTTCCGGTTGTTCGGCTCTTGCTAACACTGAGTACTTGCACAGACACAACCAAGCAGCCAAAATCCTGCATCAGGAGCTCGCTCTAAAATACGGACTCTTGCAACAGAGGCTGCCGTATTACAAGTATCTGCCGGAGCCAATCCTAGAAAACGACCGTGCCAAAATCTATTGGGACCGATCCGTTATCACGGACAGGACTATTCTAGCGAATAAGCCTGATATCGTGGTATGGGATCGGTCGCAGTCGAGGGTATTTCTAGTGGATGTCACTATCCCTCATGACGAGGGTCTCGTGAAAGCCGAAACCGAGAAGCGTCGGAAATATCTCGATCTGGCTCACGAGATCACCGACATGTGGGGTGTGACTTCGACAGAAATAATCCCAATTGTTCTATCCGCGAACGGGTTAATTCCAACCAGCCTCGCGACCAACTTGAGGCGGTTGGATTTCTGTGGCGTGTCGGTTCCAGCACAAATGCAGAAAGCGGTGCTGCTCGATACGGCTCGGATCGTCCGTCGGTTCTTGAACCTGACTCCCTGACCCCGACCGTCTGTGCTTTTGTCGGGGAGTACCGCCTCTCCCATTTAAAATTTATATTTTCATTTTCGGCCATGGGAGAGGCGAGAAACAAAAATGCTTTTCGGAATAATAATAATAATAAAGCCATTTATTTCTCATTTTTTTTTTTTTTTTTACATTTCAACTTAAAAATACAAATTATTATTAATTATGCACTTAAAATATAACATTCATTACATAACAATTTATTTTTAACATCAGATCTAATTAATATAAATTAAAATTTTAAAATCAAAAGTATAAATCAAAATTATAAATTAAAATTATAAATCAAAATTAAAATTATTTACAAATATAATATATACAGCATTACATCATTTGTTAAAAAAATTTATCATTTAACATTTAACTGCATTTAATTTATTTTTAGTGTTATAACTTATTCTTATTTATACATTTTATTCTTTTATGTGAGACACCCATTTTTGGGCGTAGGCCTCCTCCAACCCCTTCCATTTGTCTCTCTGCTTGGCTGTGCGGGTCCACGTAGCGCCAGCCAACTGCACGATGTCGTCCGCCCAGCGCCGCCGTGGTCTGCCGCGTGGCCTCGTCGCTTCTCTGGGATACCAGTGAAGGAGTCTCTCACTCCACCGGTTGTCAGTTGTTCTCGTGACGTGACCTGCCCATCTCCACTTGAGTCTGCATGCTAGCTCTACGGCGTCTGTCACCTTGGTCATATTTCTGAGTGATGTGTTTCGTACCCTGTGTTTTAGCTTGATGTTAAGTATGCTCCGTTCAGCTGCTCTCTGAAACACATTAAGTTTTTGAACGATATTTTTAGTAAGGGTCCAAGTTTGACACCCGTAGAGTAGGGTGGGAAGAACAATCGTGTCCATCGCTTTCTTTTTAAGATGTGTCGGAAGCTTGGACTTGAATACATCCTTGAGACTCCAGTATTTGCCCCACGCTTTCTTTATTCTTCGTTCTACTTCTCTAGATGTTTGATCAGCGAATGTAATATTTTGTCCCAAGTAAATGTACTCTTCTACGTAATCTATGGTGTGTTCTGCTATTTTGATAGGGATTTTATGATAGTTTGTCATGGCAAACGTTTTTTGCTTGTTCATCTGAAGCCCACAGTTTTTAGTGTTCAAGATTTTTTAAACGACAAGGATCCAACGCGCACATGACCATGTCCGTAAAGCTATAAATCTTCCCTCGTTATTCCTAGGAATAATTGTCTGGTGAGGATTTTTCTTCTCACGTTATGTGATTGGTTTTTGTGATGGACAATTTATTTTAATTATGTCAAACTAGCGTTTGGTTTGGTCGCTTAGAAAATCTTTTGTAAAGTAAAAACATGTTTATAAACTGAAATTGTACAAACCATATTTTGAAAAAATGAAAAAATGTGAATGTAAAGAGTTTCTTTGTTGCTTCTTCTCTTTACGAACACCTTCCGAAGCAACGGATTAACGATAAAAATAAACTTTTTGACTTTTATTTTTTGACTTTTTACTCTGTTGGTCAAGCGTTTCTATCATATGGACTAGGGTCTCGTGGCTTTCTGCAATGAGAACAATATCGTCAGCGAATCTAAGATTGTTAAGGACTTCTCCATTAATATTCACACCGATTTCATCCCAACTTAGTTGTCTAAAAATTTGTTCTAATAATGCTGTGAACAGGTTGGGCGAAACCGGGTCGCCTTGTTTTACTCCTCGCTGTATGTTGAATGGTTCTCCTTTTCTCTCTAGTTTAACGATTCCCTTACTATTTTTGTAGATTTCTTTTAGTATATCAATGTAGGCTGTCTCTACGCCTTGCTCTACCAAAGCCTGCCATAGGGGTTCGTGCTTAATAGAGTCAAAAGCTTTGCAATAATCTATAAAGGCAATATAGAGCTTTTTATTATACTCTGTGCATTTTTCAATTAGTTGTGTGATGGTGAATATATGGTCTGTGGTAGAGTAGCTCTTTCGGAATCCAGCTTGTTCTCTAGGTTGGTTACTGTCCAGCATTTTAGATATCCTTTTTAAAAGTAGAGTTGCGAATACTTTGTAAATTGTTTGTTGTAAGCTTATTGGCCTGTAGTTGTCTAGGCTCATAGGATCTCCTTTTTTGTAGAGAAGGGTTATTATCGATATACCCCAATCTTTCGGGATTTTCTTTTGCTCTAAAACACTGTTAAATAGCTTTGTTAGCACTGGCGTGAGAGGCTCGCTGATTGCTTTCAGGATATCATTAGTTATACCGTCATCTCCAGGACTTTTTGATGATTTAAGGTGTTGTATTGCATGTCTGATTTCACTGTCTATAAATGGCGGGACACAGCCCTCAGAATCAGCTTTCGGAATTTCATCAATGTGTGCTGAGGATTTTGCTTCGTATAGAGTCTTGTAAAAGTTCGTAGCCGTATTGATTAGGTCTTGTCTGTTTGATATGTTAGCATGTTTGTCTTTTAATGTCATTATCCAGGGTTTACTCGTATTTAGTTTATTTTGGGCTCTCTTGTAAGATGATCTTTTTTCTAGTTCTTCTTCGATTATTTTGAAACGATGTGATTTCCAGTCTCATTTCATTTCTTTTCTTATGAGTTTGTAGAGCGCACTTAGGTGCTTTTTTTCGGAACTTGATTTATTTTCTGTATTTTTCAGTCTATTTCTCTCATTTATAAGCTTCTCTAGGTAAGGAGTTATTATTGTTTCAGTCGCTTCAGTTCGTTTGGGTAGTTTTTTAATAGCCTCATTGATATTTGTTGTGAGTTTATGATATGCTAACTCTACATCTGCATAGTTAGTGATTTCTATGTGCTCGGAAATTATACTACAAAGTGACTCTTGCTCTAGTGGATTCAAATTTTTTAGGCTGTTTCTATATTTTTTCCGTGACTTCTTGTTAAGTTCTTGATATGCCAAACTGGCTCTGACAATTCTATGGTCTGTTGAGAAGGTTGAATTAATCACCTGGACGTCAGAGACGTCTGTTATATTTTTGACTAATATGAAGTCAATTTCATTTCTAACTTTGTTATTTGGTGATATCCAAGTCCATTTTTGTTTATTATTCTTTTTGAACTGTGAGTTGGCAACGTAGAGTTGATTTTCGAAACAGAATTGTAATAGTATTTTGCCTCTTTCATTCCTTTCTCCAGTCATGTGGGTTTTCTCACGATGTTTTCCCTCACCGTTAGCAACCATGATAAATTAACCACACATATGTCTTTAGAAAAGACAAATTGGTGTAGGCCCGTCCCAGGATTGGAACTCACCACCAACCAGGATTGGATTGGTTCAATCGATGATGTTTTGTATTCACCAGAGGTAAGGTATAATTTATTATCGGTAAATCGCATACAACAGACTGGTATGTCGGTTATTTTTGGTAATAATTGCGTTCAAATATTTAGCAAAGAAAATAAATGTTATATGACTGGGGAGAATATAAATAACTTATTTAGTATTACTTTTCAAATTAATAAATCTCAGTGTAATTTAAATATAGCTTCTGAAAATCAACAAGATTGTTTAAAAGAATATAAATTGTGGCATGGTCGACTTGGCCATTTAAATAAACAAAAATTTAATATTTTAAAAAATGTAGTTGTTGAACGCGACTGTAAAATTATTGATAATATTGTAATACCTACGGACGAGTTATGTGAGCCTTGCATACTTGGCAAACAAGCTCGATTGCCTTTTTCTAAAAGTAAAGATAAGACTAATAATAACCGACCATTGTTTATTATCCACTCTGATGTATGTGGCCCGATTAAGCCTACTACTATTGACGATAAAAATTATTTTGTAACTTTTATTGACGATTTTACGCATTATACTGTTACAGATCCACAATCTTTTCTTGGCCGGTGGCGACTCTGGTACTACTGTCGCCATTTTGAAATTTCGGCCTGTCATTGTCAGTTAGTTCTCAACTAAATAAAAGTTATAGGGTGACCTGCGTATATAATAAATTATCAATTTCATTAATATTTTTGTAGTAGATTTTTTTTTTAAAGTCAATTATTTTTATGATGTATCTTTGCTTATTAATAAACGCTTTTATTTCCAATATTCAATATAAAATTTTTTGAAAATTATTATTTATTTTGTTAAATTTTATCTAAGTAGGCTAACACAAATAAGATTTCACTTCGTATACACTGATGCGTGGGTTCTAATCCTAATGCGGGGATGTACCAACGTGTCATGTGTGTGTAAAAATACAAGGCAAATACGACGTGATAGCTTAATGGGTGGAACACCGGTTAACGTGCAAGCGACTAGTGTTCAAATCCCGGATCGAGCCTAAACCAATTTGTCTTTTCTAAAGACATATGTGTGGTTAATTTATCACGGTTGTTAACGGTGAGGGAAAACACCGTGAGGAAACCCACAGAGCTGAGTTATACTTAGGCGTGTGATAGTGTATTCGTACCAAACGGCCTGCCCCCTATCACGTGAGTACACTGTCCATGCAAAACGTGGGTACACAGAACACCAGGTGACAAAGTCACGTGATGTTCAGAAGTATTAGTACCCTCTGCCAAACCCATTCGGGGGTATTCGGCGAGAACGTTTATGTTATGTTATGTTATATGTTACAAGGCTGTTAACAGCAATAAAAAAGTGCCCATAAATTCACTGACCCAGCAAAATGAATGACCCAAACGATATCTGATGTTTAGAATCATTTTTTCTGTGCCACTTTTTTGGGGGATCTATGTGTGCATATGAAATGTAAAAGACAGTACACGACAAGGTAAGCCTCTGATTTACAGGATTAAATAAATGATTTTATGTAGTTACCCACTTATTAACTCTGAGTGTTACAAATAACAAACCCTTGAGTATAAAATAATGAAACAGTTTTCAGAGAAGTACAATTGGCAGTGTTATCGCTAAAAGCAATCTCTTCCAGACAACATTTGGGAGGTAAGATCAGCAAATTTAGGATACACAGTCATTCGGGTAGACAAACCAGACAAAACAGACATCGCCCAAAAATCTCTTAAAAGCCCAAATACCGTTAGTCACCTCTTACGTACACCCACCGGAAGAAATGGGGTAATGCTATTCTAAGCCGACACTACACAGCAACTAGTTATTAATTAAATGAATATTATATAAATTGTTTTATTAAGACATTTCAAAACATAAATAAATTAGCCTGTATGATGTAAAATTATTTCCCTTATAACGGTTAATTTTTATTTACTGGCAATACTAATATTGATGACAGCGACGCCCTTACCGGCCAAGAAATGATTGTGGATCTGTACATATTTAATGATGACAACCGTGACAGCCCAGTGGGTAGAACACTTGGTTATCGTGCAAGCGACTAGTGTTCGAATCACGTGAGTACACTGTCCATCCAAAACGTGGGTACTCTGAACACCAGGTGACAAAGTCACGTGATGTTCAGAAGTATTAGTACCTCTGCCAATCCCTTTGGGGATATTCGGCGTGAACGTTTATGTTATGTTATGTTATGTTATATTTAATGTATGCTAGGTTAGAGGTACTTAAATGTTTTCAAGATTTTGTAGCTAAGAGTGAGAATCTATTTAACTTCAAAGTGACTAATTTGTATTGTGATAATGGGCGGGAATATCTGTCTAATGAGTTTAAAAATTACTGTGTTTGCAAGGGAATAACTTATCATTTAACTGTACCGTACACGCCACAGCAAAATGGTGTCGCAGAGCGCATGAATCGTACGTTAACCGAAATGGCGCAAACATTGGTTACAAGTGCGAAGTTAGATAAGTCATTGTAAATTAAGCAACTGTCGGACTTGTGGTAAACGCCATAATACTTTGCTTCATGATTTTTCTGGAGCTGATCATACGAAGCCAGCGCCTTCTTGTCTGCATCTCATTGCAAACACAGCTGATCCCGAAACGGTTTCTTCTGTTGCCATGTCCGCTGTGTCTTCATCTGGAACCATCCTCTCCACAGTATTAATTGATGTTATTAATCCACAGAACAATAATGTTGAAACAGTAAGGTGTCTTCTGGACAGCGGCTCTAACTCATCCTTCATTTCAGCTGAACTTCAATCCAAGTTACAATTGAAAGGCCAACCTTCCATGGTCAAGAACATATTAGGGATCGGTGACACATCACTTCATCCTATTCCAGAAAGATGCTCTGCCTTGCTTAAATCAAGAACGGGTACATATAGTCGTAAACATAATTTCTTAGTGCTGCCATGTATAGCAGAAAAGGTTCCTCAACAAAACATTAATATTTCCAATTTAAACTTACCTTTCCCCTCAAAGCTTGCTGACCCCTTCTTTTATAAACCATCTCCAATACATGTCCTTCTAGGAGCCGATCTATTCTGAGAACTTCTTCGCTCCGAAAGGCTTACCTTAGGTCCAGGCCTACCCACGCTGCATAATTCACAGCTAGGCTGGATTATAGCTGGCAAAATATCCCCTTCATTACCACAAAATTCACGAAGTTGTAATTTTGTTAGTACAGATCCACAATCACATACAATAAATAATAATAATAATAATAATAATACAAGTAAATAAAAATTAACCATTATAAGGGAAATAATTTTACATCATACAGGCTAATTTATGTAGTACAGTATTGAAATGTCTTAATAAAACAAATTATATAATTTTCATTTCATTAATAACTAGCTGCTATGTAGTGTCGGCTTATAATAGCACTACCCCATCTCTGGCGGTGGGTGTACGTAAGAGGCGACTAACGGTATTGGGGCTTTTAAGAGTTTTTTGGGCGATGCGGTTGGAGACCCATCAACAATAACCTTTATTTTACCATCTTTACCCCACTCAACTTTCCAAAAGTGGCTGAGGAGTTTCTAACTCCTTAGCTCTGGCTACCCCTTCTAGGGATTTACAGCCGTGAGTATAAGTATGTATGTATGTAATAACTATTATTGTAAGTAAACAAGTTCGTTTTAATGTAAGCTAATTATATTTATTTACTTTTGCCCTTGTCTGGTATGTCTACCCGAATGACTGTGTTGCTTATCTTACCTCCCAAATGTTGTCTAGAAGAAAAGTCAAAAGTCAAAAAAAAAAGTCAAAAAGTTTATTTTTCAAAATAAAGTTTAATACTAACATTTTTTGAACGTCAAAGTTTTAAATTAATCGTTAATCCGTTGCTTCGGAAGGTGTTCGTAAAGAGAAGAAGCAACAAAGAAACTCTTTACATTCACATTTTTTCATTTTTTCAAAATATGGTTTGTACAATTTCAGTTTATAAACATGTTTTTACTTTACAAAAGATTTTCTATGCGACCAAACCAAACGCTAGTTTGACATAATTAAAATAAATTGTCCATCACAAAAACCAATCACATAACGTGAGAAGAAAAATCCTCACCAGACAATTATTCCTAGGAATAACGAGGGAAGATTTATAGCTTTACGGACATGGTCATGTGCGCGTTGGGTCCTTGTCGTTTAAAAAAATCTTGAACACTGTAGTAAGATTTCTTTAAAAGCATGGCTTTAATTGCCTTTTTAAAAGATGCCACAGGCAATTCCAATATGTCAGAAGGAAGTTTATTGAACATTTTCAGGGATAGTCCCATAAAGGAGTTACTTACTTTATTAAGTCTCCACTTCGGTACGTTAAGTTTCTCCTTATTCCGAGTGTTAACAGTATGCCTATCACTAACTTTACTAAATTGGCCTATATTCTTTTTGGCATACATTAAATTCTCAAATATGTATTGGCAAGGGACAGTTAAAATGCCAATATCTTTAAATTTTTCGCGCAACGAATACCTCGACCTTAACATGTAAATAGATCGGATAGCTCGCTTTTGTAAGACAAAAACTTTATGAACATCAGCCGCTTTTCCCCATAATAAAATACCGTACGACATAATACTATGAAAATAACTGAAATAAACAATGCGAGCTGTTTCTATGTCTGCTATTTTCTAATCTTACGCACGGCATACGCTGCTGAGCTCAGCCTTTTAGAAAGTGTTAGTATATGGGGTCCCCATTGCAACTTAGAATCGATTATTATCCCTAGGAATTTTGTCTCTTTCACTAATTCTACTTTTTCACTGTCAATAACAATATTGGCGTCAACTTGCCTAACATTCGGTAAAGTAAATTTAATACATTTCGAAGAAATAAAAAAGAAATCGCTTTTAGCGATAACACTGCCAATGGTTCTTCTCCGCAAACTCATTATTTTATACTCAAGGATTTGTTACTTGTGACACTCAGAGTTAATAAGTGGGTAACTACATAAAATCATTTTTTTAATCCTGTAAATAAGAGGCTTACCTTGTCGTGTACTGTCTTTTACATTTCATATTCACACATAGATCCCCCAAAAAGGTGGCACAGAAAAAATAATTCTAAACATCAGATATCGTTTGGGTCATTCATTTTGCTGGGTCAGTGAATTTATGGGCACTTTTTTATTGCTGTTAACAACCTTGTAACATATAACATAACATAACATAAACGTTCACGCCGAATACCCCCGAAGGGGTATCGAAGAGGTACTAATACTTCTGAACATCACGTGACTTTGTCACCTGGTGTTCAGAGTACCCACGCTTTGCATGGACAGTATACTCACGTGATAGGGGGCAGGCCTATCGCCGTTGTCTACAAATACACTGTCACACGACTAAGTACAACTCAGCCATGTGGGTTTCCTCACGATTTTTTCCCTCACCGTTAACAACCGTAATAAATTAACCACACATATGTCTTTAGAAAAGACAAATTGGTGTAGGCCCGATCCGGGATTTGAACACTAGTCGCTTGCACGTTAACCGGTGTTCTACCCATTAAGCTATCACGTCGTATTTGCCTTGCCTTTTTATATATATGTCAGACAGTTATGACTTAAGAAATGACACATTATTACATACCCGCATTAGGATTAGAACCCACGCATCAGTGTATACGAAGTGAAATCTTATTCGGGAGCATTTCCCAACTTCCCATAACCCGCACCGCATGACTATAGATGCGCGCACAACTCTTCGGACGGTGTTAGCCTACTTAGACAAAATTTAACAAAATAAATAATAATTTTCATAAATTTTTATATTGAATACTGGAAATAAAAGCGTTTATCAATAAGCAAAGATACATCATAAAAATAATTGTCTTTGAAATTAACAAAAAGAAAACCGACTTCATAGTTGGAAAAACAACCGAAAATAAACAATCTAGTACTAAAAAGTACGAAATAAGTTTTTTAATTGAATATGAGTACTGTGATTAATACCTTAGCAATTTCTTTATTCCACACGCGTCAGTTCAACCTACCTAAATCTTAAAATTCTCTTAAATTAATTTGTGAGCCGGTGCCAGCCTCGATGATAATTGATAATGAGAAGTGTGTATTTCGCACTTCATATACATGTAAAATGTAGGGTACCTTGTAGTTTTAGGGTAAATTGATTTTTTTACGTATTACTATTTAAAACGTTAGGCGATAGATATATATTGTTTAGATTGTAATAATCAGAGATAGATAGTAGGGTGAATTTAGTTTTGTTTGACTGGCACCGACTCAAAAATTAATTTAAGAGAATTGTAATATTTAGGTAGGTTGAACTGACGCGTGTGGAATAAAGAAATTGCTAAGGTATTAATCACAATACTCATATTCAATTAAAAAACTTATTTCGTACTTTTTAGTACTAGATTGTTTATTTTCGGTTGTTTTCCAACTATGAAGTCGGTTTTCTTTTTGTTAAAAATTATTTTATTTTACGAGTTTTAGAGATGGGTAGACCTGGCAAAGATGCCTCTCGGATGAGGATGCGACGTATACTGTATTATTCTTCGTATTTCCGGTATTTCTATTATAGTACGATATTAAATAGGCTCAACCATATCTAACCCTACATTGTTCTTAAAATCCTTTGAAAGGCGATGGTCTACAATTCTACATCTCAAGAAAGACTCAAACGTTCACGCCGAATATCCCTGAAGGGGTTAGCAGAGGTAGTAAATATGTAAAACGCGGTACATTTGCCTATAAAATTTGAAGGTTCCCCTTGATTTCTCCAGGATCCCATCATCAGACCTTGATATCCTCATCATGGTACCAATCCGGTAGTATCTTCTTTCGAATAAAAAAATAATAATCAAAATCGGTTCATAAATGGCGAAGACATCGGCGAACAAACATAAAAAAAAAATAAAAAAAAAAACGGTCGAATTGAGAACACTCCTTTTTTTGAAGTCGGTTAAAAAGTTTCCACTACAAAAAATATTAATGAAAGTGATAATTTATTATATACGTAGGTCACCCTATAATTTTTATTTAGTTAAGAACTAACTGACAGTGACAGGCCGAAATTTCAAAATGGCGACAGTATACCAGTAGTCGCCGCCGGCCAAGAAAAGATTGTGGATCTGTAGCAGTTCTTTTACCAAGCCAACTAGAACTCATAGACTAAAAACTAGACGTTTCTGTCCTCTCAGCCCACTCAAGGCACCAGATTACCGTCTTGGTGATACTTACACCTTACCAAAACGCATTGGTTATTAATAATAATATTTGTTGAATGTATTCATACACAACAAACATTCAACAATTGTTTATAGGTTAACTTTTAATTTAAATTTATTTACAAATAATTTATTTTATACAACACATATACACTTATACACTTTACAAACATCCTACACATGGATCATTCATATTGTTCGCTATTTATGTCTTTCCTTCTAGGTACAGTAAACAGCTGACTACCTAAAGGTCATTGACATCGAGGTAGTTGACCTTACAAGTTCATCGACTTTGAACTTTAGTATGTATATTTTTTAGATTCTTTTATCTGATGTATTTGAATCAGCGCGATGATCAATCACCATGGTCATCGTCATCAACGATGATCATCATCATCATTTTCTTTATACTTTATTTTCTTAAGGGGAAAGCCCAGGAAAATATTTCGTGCCAACGAACACATTTCGTTGCCATTAGTAACTTAACTATTTATTTTAAATTCAATTATTGTATTTGTGTAGTTGCTAGTGTTCATGATTTTTAATAATCTTTCTCTGGCTTACGCATCCTTCCTTCAATAACAATTGAAGCACAGAGGCTGGCATTCAGCTACCTAATCAATTTAATTTAGCATATGGGTAACACCCACCTCACATCTGAGGAACTATCTTCCCTATTTGCTCGGGTTGAGGTCATCCTAAAACTTGACCTACCTCTCCCCTCTCTTCCTCCTCCCAAATGATTTGGTAGTTCTCACACCAAGGCACTTTCTCCTCGGCAGGTCACTCACCAAGCAAGAGCCACCAGACCTACCGCGACAACTGGAATGATGTGGAAGTTCGATTGAAGACTAGTCTTCAATGGCCCCCCAGTATGTTGAAGCGTTTCAGCAGAAGAACGCTGACACTGGCTGAAATCATTGGAGAAGCCAGAGACGCGTCATTTTCACAGTAGAGACAAACAATTGTCATTTTTATTTGTATAAAAGGCAGAGCTAACCTATTGAAAACCCTTTTTTCATCACATTTTACATCAGAAGACACGGAGAAGACAAGAAGACGTTTTATATTGTCATTTTCATACTAAGCTTACTGTAATTGTAGCAGCAGTAAATCCTACTCGCAGCATATCTGGGTTTTATTTATCCACCAACATCTGCATCCATCAACTGAGAAGTTCCACTAGGCGGAACCAACTCCGTGATCGAGCAGCAGGCGCACAACAGCCTGCTATAGTTCATTTAATGTGCTTACTAGGTAATTAAATAGATTTGCGATTAGATTGATGTAAAATACAAGGGGATTGCTGAGATATTAACGGATGTAAATTGATTGAAATTAATATCTTGACTAATTTGCCCGTAGTGAGGGTTTTATGGTGAGAAAAAGAAAGGAATAATTGGCTCACGACACTCTCCTCGGTAAGATGCTGGCAGGTGGGATGGCTGCTGTGTCCAACCCTTGGACCTGGCTTCTTCACCGGCGGCTTGGCGTGGCGTGGCGTGCTCCGTGGTTCCGCCTAGTGGAACTTCTCAGTTGATGGATGCTGATATTGGTGGATAAATAAAACCCAGATATGCTGCGAGTAGGGTTTACTGCTGCTACAATTACAGTAAGCTTAGTATGAAAATGACAATATAAAACGTCTTCTTGTCTTCTCCGTGTCTTCTGATGTAAAATGTGATGAAAAAAGGGTTTTCAATAGGTTAGCTCTGCCTTTTATACAAATAAAAATGACAATTGTTTGTCTCTACTGTGAAAATGACGCGTCTCTGGCTTCTCCAATGATTTCAGCCAGTGTCAGCGTTCTTCTGCTGAAACGCTTCAACATACTGGGGGGCCGTTGAAGACTAGTCTTCAATCGAACTTCCACATCATTCCAGTTGTCGCGGTAGGTCTGGTGGCTCTTGCTTGGTGAGTGACCTGCCGAGGAGAAAGTGCCTTGGTGTGAGAACTACCAAATCATTTGGGAGGAGGAAGAGAGGGGAGAGGTAGGTCAAGTTTTAGGATGACCTCAACCCGAGCAAATAGGGAAGATAGTTCCTCAGATGTGAGGTGGGTGTTACCCATATGCTAAATTAAATTGAGGTAGCTGAATGCCAGCCTCTGTGCTTATAAAACTAATAAAACTAATAATAATAATAAAACCCAGATATGCTGCGAGTAGGGTTTACTGCTGCTACAATTACAGTAAGCTTAGTATGAAAATGACAATATAAAACGTCTTCTTGTCTTCTCCGTGTCTTCTGATGTAAAATGTGATGAAAAAAGGGTTTTCAATAGGTTAGCTCTGCCTTTTATACAAATAAAAATGACAATTGTTTGTCTCTACTGTGAAAATGACGCGTCTCTGGCTTCTCCAATGATTTCAGCCAGTGTCAGCGTTCTTCTGTTGAAACGCTTCAACAGTCATATTGGGGTGAAGCTATATTAACATCTACATATTGTAGTATTTTAGTAAAAGAAATACTTTTAATAATTGATATATTTAGAAAATGTTGTACAATACAGAGACATGGACGCGCGACAGTTATTTTCGGTAAGAGAGAACGAACGCCAGGTGGCGCTAGTTTACAATAGGGTTGCGTTCCATTACACTAACACCCTCCCTTGAATGCAAGCCTGTTAATCCCATTTTTGCGACACAATACAAATGCTTTTCTAAAGTAGTTCCTTTCGTCAAGATGTCTGCAACCATCTGACTACCATTACAATATTCAAATTTAATATATAACTTATTAACATAGTCTTTGAGAAAATGAAAACGTATATCAATGTGTTTTGTTCTAGGTTTGTAACTATCACACTCAGAGAGTTTGATTGCACTTTGGTTGTCACTTGAAATCAGTAGGGGTCCATTTGTATCTTCTGACAGTTCCTTCTGTAATTGTCTTAACCACAGGGCCTCTTGCGCTGCTGATCCCATAGACATGTACTCCGCTTCCGCTGTCGACAGTGCTACAGTCTGCTGCCTGCGAGAGCTCCAAGATATGCCTCCGCCCTGAAAAACGAATATGTACCCTGTACATGATTTTCGATCATGCGTGTCGTTTGCCCAATCCGCATCACAGTATCCAGTCAGGTGCAAATCATCCTTTGTATACACCAGTGCATAGTTCTTAGTGCCTTGTAGGTATCGCATAACTCTTTTGATAGCCATCCAATGCTCCATCTGAGGATTATTGTTAAACCTACTGAGTGTACCAACTGCATAAGCAATATCTGGCCTAGTAGCCTGCGCTAAGTATAATAAGCAGCCAACTGCCTGCTGGTATGGATAATTCTCTTTGCATTTTTCATCAGATGCAGTGAATTTAATGCCAACTTCTATTGGAGTTTTCACCGGTTTACAGTCCATCATCCCAAATTTACTTAATATTTCTTTAATATATTTCTCCTGATCAATCTTTAATTTACCTTCAACTCTGTCTCTAGTTATATTCAATCCAATGCAATTTTTCAATTCTCCTAAATCCTTCATACTAAACTGTAGCTTTAGTTCTTGTTTAATTTTGTTTTTAGTTTCATTATCTGCTGTAAATAAGATCAGGTCATCAACCCAGACTGCAACAAAGCATTTTAAATGTAAAATATAATAAACACATGGGTCCACCTTTGAACGCTGAAAACCAATTTCTTGTAGTGCTTTATCTAGTTTATTATTCCATAATCTACTAGCTTGTTTCAAACCATATATGGACTTATGTAACAGACACACTGATGAACCTTCTTCATACATAGGAGGTTGCTCCATATAAATTTCAGTATCTATGTCTCCTTGCAGAAAGGCAGAGATTGCATCCATCTGGTCTATTTCTAGATTATACTTGACAGCCAATGCTAACAGATATCTAACTGACGTGTATCTGACCACAGGGGAGTACACCTCCTCATAATCAATGCCTTTCTTCTGTTTATACCCTTTTATTACTAATCTAGCTTTATAGCGTATCGCATTTCCATTCTGATCAGTTTTACATTTAAAAACCCATTTGCACTGTATTACCTTTTTATTTGATGGCCTCTCTACAAGGGCCCAAGTGTTATTTTGTGACAACGCCTCAAGCTCCTCGACCATTGCCTTTCTCCATTCATTCTTATGTATGGAAGATAAGGCTTCTTCTACTGATTGCGGATCATTAGGATTATCATAGCAGAAAAAACTAATATTGTACTCATCATCATCATCAGATTTACATGGCTTTGGTTGACGTGGTCTTAAGGTAATATTACTGTGGTTATCTGACATACATACTGGCCTGTCTGGAAAATATGTCTCATCCTGTTCTTGTCCTTCATCTGTGTCATACTCACTGGTGCTTGTGTGTCCTCCATCGGCATCAGGTGGAGAGTCTTCACTTCTTATAGGTGACACAGAAGTGCGATGTTCGCAGTCATTATTGACTGTGGTCTTAACCTCTGTAATTTCACATGCATTATTAACTACAGGTTTCTCCAAAAACAAAACATCTCTGCTTTTAATCAATCTTTTAGTTACAGGGTTCCACAAACGATAACCTTTGCTGTCATCACAATATCCTAAGAAAATCATTTTAACAGACTTAGGATCCCATTTTAAACGCCTCTCTTTGGGTACATGGACCATGGCCTGACACCCAAAGATCCTCATATGAGATATATCTGGCTTCCTTTTTAACCACATTTCAAAGGGGGTTTTCTTATCTAATGAAGTTGTGGGGGACCTATTTATAACATAAGAAGCAGTAGCTACTGCTTCTGCCCAGTACTCCTTACCAAGCTTTGCATCAAACATCATACAGCGTGCACGTTCAACAAGCGTTCTATTCATGCGTTCCGAAAGGCCATTTTGTTGTGGAGTGTATGGTGTACTTGTCTGATGAGCTATCCCATTATCCTTCAAATACCTTTCAAATTCCCGATTACAGTATTCTGTCCCATTATCGGTTCTAAAAACTTTGATTCTTTTGTCAAGCTCATTCTCAACCCTGTTCTTGAAGTCTTTGAATATGTTTAAGACATTTAATTTATCTTTCATGAAGTACACAAACACTTTTCGGGTATAATCATCTATGAAATTAATAAAATATTTCATACCTCCAATTGACGCTGTCTCCATAGGCCCACAAACATCACTGTGCACAAGTTGAAGTGGTTCAGTTGCCCGGGAGCCAGTTTTGCTGAATGACAGTCTGGATTGTTTACCTTCACTGCATATTGTGCATGTAATATTACTTTTGTTTTTCTCAGCAGGCAAAGTCACTCCTTCAGCACAGTTCGGCAATTTATTTACATCAGGGAAGTTTAGGTGGCCCATGCGTCGATGCCATAGGACAGATTCATCTGAAATACCAGTGCAGATGAAATTAGCTTCAACATGTGTATTTAACCGGTACAAATTGTTTGAGAGAGTTGCTGAACAGATGAACTCATCTTTGTTATCATACACATCACAACTAGTGCTATGAAATATTAATTTACATCCACTTTTACTCATGGCACTCACTGAGAGTAAATTGACAGCAATATCAGGAACATAAAGGACATTTCTTACCTGAATTTTCCTCTCTCTACTTAAATTTATGTTCACTTTACCAGTACTCACAACAGGCAGGGGCGTCTTATTTGCTACTGTGATATTGGATATTACAGGTTTATCTACATCATAAAGCCAGTCATTTCTCTTTGTCATATGCATAGCGGCACCGGAATCAATATACCACTGATCATCTGAATCACCTGAAAAAGCTGTAAATGCTGCGACAAAACCAGAATTATGTGAGTTGTTGTTGCCCTTAGTTTCTTTATTATTGTTTGACCGCCGAGGTGCTTTACAAAATTTGCTCAGATGTCCTTGCTTATTGCAGTTGTAGCAACGAGGGCCAAACTTTTTGTTATTGGTTTTATTCATATAGAATGCGGAGGGCTCGGGGCTTTTAACTTCTTGTATAAGTTTCGTTTTAATGGCATCGGCAGTGATCGGGATTCCAGAGCTCTCTAAAGCCATTATCATTGGCTTATATGTGTCAGGAAGGCCAGCAAGCATCAAGGTTCCAATCCACTCGTCTTCAATTTTGAAATTAATGCTTCGGAGTTTGTGTGCAGTGCTCATAATGTGATTTACATATGCTTCTATACTTCCTGAACCTTCCAATGTTGTGGTGACCAAATCTTTCAAAAGTCCAACTTTCCTAGTAAGACCGTTGTCGTCAAAGGCTTTTTCTAAGTTTTGCCACACTTCCTTCGCGGTCTGGGCGTCTTGAACATGGACGTAGTTCACGGGGTCCAGAAGAAGGATGATTTTAGTTCGGGCTTTGACATCTTTACTAGCATTTAACGGTATGGAAGTGTCGGTTGGTTCAATACACTCCCACAGTTCCTCATGCTGCAAATAAGTTTTGACACCAAATTTCCATGAAGAATAATTCAATCGTCCTGTCAGTTTCTCCAAATTAAATGTACTTGCAGACATTTTCGTTTTCGGCGTGCACATAACCTCGAAATCCCATTGAGGTTTTTATTTTTCTTTTTTTCGGCAATTGTTAAAGAACGGTTTCTTTTCCAAATAGCTACGGACTGAACTTCAGAGAACCACGCTCTGCTACCATGTAGTATTTTAGTAAAAGAAATACTTTTAATAATTGATATATTTAGAAAATGTTGTACAATACAGAGACATGGACGCGCGACAGTTATTTTCGGTAAGAGAGAACGAACGCCAGGTGGCGCTAGTTTACAATAGGGTTGCGTTCCATTACACTAACACATATATAACAAATAGACTGCCCACAAAAGCGCTTCCTAATAATAAAACACCATACGAAATGTGGCATAATAAAAAACCGAAGATTAATCATTTAAAAATATTCGGTTCTACTGCATATGACCAAACAAAACAAAAGCCATACTAGTCGGTTACGACAGAAATGGTTATAAATTAATTAATGTAGAAAATAATCAGCTCCTAATTGCAAGGGATGTTGTATTTGACGAGTTGAATTTCGAATCCTCTAGACCTGTCAATAATTTGGTGCCAGTTGAAATTCCCGCCGAAATTAATAAGCCCGATAGTGAATCGGCAAAGTTAATAGGCAACAAACACGGTAGTCCCCTCATGAGCTCGGAAGCTGGACCTTCATCTAGCAACTAAGACGTAGTGAAAGAATTCAAAATTTGCCCACAATTGATTATAAACAATTAGATGATCCTGGCTCTTATCTATCACTTACAGCAAATCTAATGTTACCTAATAATTATGACGATATTTTTAATAGAGATGATACTAGTAAATGGTTAAAAGCAATAGAAAATGAAAAAGAGTCTATTAATAGTAATAAGTAATTTAATTCTCTGGTAACTAGATGGCGCTTGCCATGTGAGTTCAGGAGTATTGGTACCTCTGCCAACCCCTTCGGGGATAAACGGCGTGAACGTTTATGTTATATGTTAATAGTAATAATACATGGAGTTTTGTAGAAAGACCTCACAATGTCAATATTATTAGTTCTAAATGGGTTTTTACAATTAAAAATAATGAGTTGGGTGAGTCTACACGGTATAAAGCGCGACTAGTTGCCCGTGGCTTCACACAACAATACTTACAGGACTATGACGAAACGTTCGCTCCAGTAGCACGTATTACAACCTTTCGATTCATTTTAGCACTTGCAAATCAGTTTGACTTACATGCCCATCATATGGATGTAAAAACCGCGTTTTTAAATGGAATCCTTAAAGAGGACATCTATATGGAAGTGCCAAAGGGCGTTTCAGCGAGTCCTAATCAAGTTTGTAAATTAAATAAGACATTGTACGGTTTGAAACAATCTTCTCGGTGTTGGTTTGAACGTTTCGATCATACTCTTAAGGCTATAGGTTTTGAGCATTCACAGGTCGATCCTTGTTTATATATTTTAAATAAAAATAGTATGAATGAAAATGTATACATTGTTCTTTATGTAGATGATCTGTTAATTTGTACAAAAAGTGAACAAAATATGGATTTATATAAAAAAACGTTTAATGCAAGAATTCTGTATGACAGATTTAAATGAAGTGAAACTATTTTTGGGCATTAAGATAGAACGAACTGAATGTATGTTAACTTTGGATCAATCTTTATACCTAAAAAGTGTTTTGAGCAATTATTCCATGAGTGATTGTAATCCATCAAAATCACCATTTCCATCAAAGTTAGATCATGTAGCTTTAAGTTCAGATGCACATTATGATGCACCTTGTAAAAATGTCATAGGGTGTCTTATGTATGCGATGCTATGTACGCGGCCAGACATTTGTGCGGCAATAGGTATTCTAAGTCGATATCAAAGTAAAAATAATGAGGAGTAATGGAATTCCTTAAAACATCTATTGAGGTACATAAAAGGCACTGTTGATTTAAAGTTGACCTATGTGAAATGTAACTATAAACAGCTGGTTGTTGGTTAGGTTAGGTTAGGTTAGGTTCCCCCCCCCCACACGGTGCAGCCTTGTCGTGGCGTGGGGGCTCAGTAGCCTCGGACAATCCAGTCCGGGGTGAAGCTAATGGCATCGAGGTGGGTCTGCTTCTCTCCTCTGCTTCCAGAGGTAGCAGTAAGTGGACGAGAAGCCATTGCACTTCATGTGCTTGGCTTATCGAGGCGTCTTCCCCGCATCGGGTGAATTTAGTGGAGTTTAGCCCCGGCGTCTGTCTCACATTGAGCGGCCTGGTGGTTAGGGGCGGCAGTTTCTTCACGTCACTGTCGGCCAACCCGTAAACTTACTTGTAAGGACGGGGGCTCAGGCCACTGAGGTCTGGGCCGCGAGGAAGAAAACCTCTTCAAAAATTACCCCAATCCTAAGGTTGGCGTGCCGAGAGGATGAATGGCTGGAGGGTCTCCAGTCCCTAGCGCGGGTGATAGGGAGAACTCGATAGTAGGCCGAGTATAAAATCGCCTACTAAATCTAAATGATGAGTGCAAATAGAAAACAAATACCCCAGGAGGGTACCACCGGCTCCACCGGTGGAGAATCCCTCCCTGCATCGAAAGATGTAGGCTGCCCTTCGTATTCTGGGGGGGGCACCACCCATCTACGATCGATAGATCCAGAGACTCGTTTGAGTCAAAACCGCTTTGCTGTACTTGACAGTCGTCCGAGCTCAGCTCAGAGTGTTTACAGGGACCTCGATGATGGAGAGATGAGTGATTCTTCCATTCGTTCCTCTACTTCAGTTATGTCCTCCGTTTCAGCGGTGTCAATGGCATCACGGAAGCGAAAAAGTAGTTCCAGAATGAGCACCACCTCATCCCAAAGGAGAAAGGTTGTTTCAAAAACCGGTGAATTCGCTGAGCCTTTACCGGTCGATGATGTTTCAGCCGATGACGTGGACTGGTCAGTTGACCTTAAAGCGCAACCCACAGCTGAAGTGGGTGCCAGAGCATTAGAAGCGGCATCAAAAGTGATTAATGTCGCCGATAAATCAAGAAACTTAAAGGGAACCTTTGTGCGGGACCTTAAAGCAGCAGCACGGCTTTTCGAAGCGGCTACTGCTGAATTGACGCAACGGTCGTCTAACCACTTTAACGAAGAGCGCTTGCAGCAGGAAAACTTTGAGCTTAGAGCCCGAGTAGCTGCACTAGAAGATAAAATAGGGCGTATGACGGAGCACGAAAACTCTCCAATCAGAGTGAGTCCCAGGCCCTCACAACCAAAAGCTGCTGCTCCAAACCCGATAGCTTTAGAGGCAATAGAGGCACTCATAACAGAAAAGCTGAATGCTTTCATGAATGAGCTGTTTCCACAGAGAGCTATAAGGCCTCCTTTGGGTAGGCAAAATGCACAAATGAAAGAGAAGGCAGTGGAAATTAACAAGCCTTCAAAAGCTCAAAGACCACGCAAGCGGCGAACACCCATGCAGCCCTCCGTTGCTGAACTACCAGCGGTACCGAGGCTTAATGTTCCAGCACAAAAGCCGCAATCGGAATCATGGGCAACAGTAGCTGGCCGGAAGGCCAAAAAGACCCCAGGGAATACGAAACAGCCAAAGTCTGCGTCTCAAACTAAAGCTGCTTCAAAAAATAAAAATGGCAAGCGAAAACCGCCAAAACCTCCAAAAAACGCAGTCATTACTGTAACCGTTCCGGAGGGTTCTAACACCTCATACGCTGCGGTGATGGACACGGCTAAGCAGCGGATAAATTTGAAGGATCTCGGTATAACAGCTGTTCGTCAAAAGATGACAGCCGCTGGAGGACTCCTTCTGGAAGTACCTGGCCCGGAAAGTGTCACTAAGGCAGATGCGCTAGCAACGCGTATGACAGCTGCTTTAGCGGAACTAAACGTTCATATAGCCCGCCCTATCAAATGTGGCGAAATCAGAGTGATGGACTTAGACGCATCTATCACTGCTGGGCAAATAGTTAATGCCATAGTCGAACTGAATGGTTGTTCACCCAACGACATAAAGGTGGGAGAAATAAATAAAGGAAGAAACAGACTTGGTTCTGTATGGGTGAAATGTCCTTTAAAAGTAGTAAATACATTAGCAAAAGCAAAAGTGTTACAAGTAGGATGGGTACTGACGCGCGTAGAGGTGTTGCCCACTCGTACATTGCAATGTTATAAGTGCTTGGAGCCTGGTCACGTAAGAATCCAATGCAAAAGCACCGTGGATCGCGGGGACCGGTGCTATAAGTGCGGTGAGAGTGGCCATAAAGCACGTCAATGCATTGCCGTAGCTGCAAACTGTCCCCTATGCACCGACCTAGGTAGGCAATCTGACCACCGTCTGGGGACGAAAAGGTGCCAACCGATGACAAATAAAGGCAAGAGGAAAAACCAGCTGGAGAGTTTGATAATCACTCCGACGCCAGCTACAGTGACCTCATGCTCACAGGGAGGAGCTATGGATATTTAAAATTCTCTTTTAAAATCCTTCAAGCCAACCTGAACCACTGCCGAGGGGCGCAGGATCTTTTTCTGCAGAACCTTTCGGAACGTTCAGTTGCCGTAGCCGTGGTGTCAGAGCCATACGTCATTCCAAATCATCCTCGCTGGTTTGGCGATGCAACAGGCAGGGTTGCAATACACTGGGGCAACCAAAGTAATAATTTGCCTATGTCACTCTTGCATAAGGGCCAAGGATGGGTAGCAGTTTCGTGGGGCTCTTTGGCGATTGTAGGGTGCTATATATCGCCAAACTGTAGTCTTGCTGAGTATGAAACATATTTAGACGGACTTTCAGTGGGTATTCGCGGTCTGGTTTCTGACTCGACAGTAGTCCTAGGCGATTTTAACGCTCGCTCACGTGTGTGGGGCGACACCATTACTGAGCCGAAGAGTGATACTCTTCTCGAATGGGCAGCGGAACAAAACCTTGGGCTTCTTAATCAGGGTTCTGTCCCTACATGCGTAAGATGGCAAGGGGAGTCCATAGTCGACTTATCTTGGGCAAGTCCGTCTGCTTCTCGACTTCTAACTGGTTGGAGAGTTCTAGATGGTGAAACAACTCTTTCGGACCACCAATATATTGAGATGATGGTAAACCTCCAGCATAATATTGTTCACAATCCTCAAAATGCCAAACCTCGACGATGGTCTCTTAAAAAACTTAATCGAGACTTGTTTATGGCTGCTGTTAACACTGTTGCTTGGGCTGAAGTAGAAGGAGAACCCGACCCAGAAACCGAAGCATCCTGGTTCCGTGATGCTATGACCTCCATTTGCGATGCCTCAATGCCTAGAACTAGGCCCGCAAAAAACAGGAATCAGTATTGGTGGTCTAACGAAATAGCTCGTCTTCGTGATGTGTGCTCATCGAGTAGACGCCGATATACACGAGCCCGCAGAAGACGGCGATCCACCGCTGAAGAGAAAGCTACAGCCTACAATGTTTACAGAGAAGCAACCATTGCTCTTCAAACGGCGATAGCAGAAGCTAAAACGAGATCATGGAAAGAACTATTAGAAGGACTAGACAGAGACCCATGGGGGCGTCCATATAAGATGGTAATGGGCAAGCTCCGCCAGTGGGTTCCTCCTCTTACTGAAACCCTGGACACGAACTTCACCGCAATCGTAGTAGAAACACTGTTTCCCAGGTCTACAATTGAACAGTCCAATGAGCTGGAACATGCACACCCATCGTCATTCACTGAGGAAGATGCCGTGACACCAGAGGAGTTACGGTGGGCTCTGAAACGGATAGGTGCAAAAAATACAGCTCCAGGCCCAGATGGAATCCCAGGTCGGGCATTGGTTCTGGCGCTCACTGTCTTAGGAGAACGATTTCGGCTTCTGCTTACTAACTGTCTTCGCCATGGCGTCTTTCCTTCAGATTGGAAGCAAGCAAAGCTAGTTTTATTGCGGAAAGAAGGTAGGACCTCAGAGTCACCCTCGGCATACCGACCGATTTGCTTGTTGGATGAGATTGGGAAGCTATTTGAGCATATAATCGCAGACCGCCTAAACGACCACTTGTCAAACACAGGCCCAAACCTTTCTGAATGCCAGTTTGGATTTCGAAAGGGACGTTCTACTATAGATGCCATCCTTCATCTACGCTCACTGTCGGATGAAGCCATCGATCAAGGGAGAGTCGTGCTAGCCGTAAGCTTAGATATTGTAAACGCTTTCAACACGGTTCCGTGGCAAGCAATACGAGAGGCTCTGGTGCATCACAACTTTCCGAATGGCTTGTACAGAATTGTCGATGCATATTTGAGCAATAGGTCTATAAACTATGTGGGTAGGAATGGTTATACTATTCAGAGAGAGGTAGACCGCGGGGTGCCACAAGGTTCCGTGCTTGGGCCATTGCTATGGAACCTTGCATACGACACCATACTACGCACAACACTTCCAGAAGGGACAAGCCTAATCTGTTATGCGGATGACACCCTGGTAATTGTGGAGGAAGAATCTTTTGAAAGAACCGCTCGACTCGCTGAACTAAGTGTGGCACGGGTTGTTTCAAAGATTGAAGGTCTTGGTCTAAAGGTGGCACCACAAAAAACAGAGGCCATATGGTTTCACAACCTCCGTAAAGACGAGACACCACCGGATACAACAATCCAAGTCCAAAACGCTGCTGTTGAAGTGGGGCAGTACATGAAATATTTGGGTGTCGTTTTGGATAGTCGTTGGGAATTTGTGGAGCACTTTGAGCGCCTAACCCCTCGGATTCAAAAGGTAGCGGGTGCTATGCACCGATTGCTGCCAAATCTCGGGGGACCAAGGGAAGAAGTCCGTGGGCTTTACGCTGGCGTTATGCGATCCATAGCTCTCTATGCAGCTCCGGTTTGGTCTGACAAACTGTCAAGACGTTGTAGGGCTAAACTCTTCAGTGTGCAGCGACTAATAGCGATTAGAGTATCTAGAGCATACCGTACAGTTTCTTACGATGCAGCAACACTTCTAGCTCGAATGCCACCTCTCGACATTCTTGCCGATCTAGATTCGAAAGTGTACCATCGTACTCATAATGCTAATGGGGACAGGACAGAAAGGGAGCTTAATATGCTTCGTAAGCAATCTCAACGCCAAGCTTTGGCTACGTGGCGAGAGAGATTAGAAGAGCCCAATTCTGTAAGGAGACGTACTGTTAACGCAATAATACCAAATTTTAGAAATTGGTTAGAGAGGTCAAATGGTAGTCTTACATATAGGCTAACCCAAATCCTCACTGGACACGGCTGTTTTGGCGAGTACCTCAACAGAATTGGACGTGAGCTAACCGCACAGTGCCACCACTGTGGAGCACCCTGTGACTCCGCTCAACACACACTGGAAAGTTGCCCAGCATGGGCAAACGAGCGACAAACCTTAGTCCAAGCAATCGGACAAGATCTCTCCCCACCTGCAGTAGTGAATACTATGCTGGCAAGTGGTGAAAACTGGAGCGCCGTTGTTTCTTTTTGCGAAGCAGTCATGCTACAAAAAGAAGCAGCTGAGCGGGATCGGGAGAGGACCGACCCCAATCGACGGCAAAGACGACGCAGGGGTGGCAGTGTAGCCCGTCCCTGATACCTTCCTCACACCCTGTAGCGTCGGGTGAAAGAATAGGCCTACAGCATTTTCCCGCTTGGCGTAAGAGGCAGCCTAAAGGAAAAAAAAAAAAAGTAGATCGTGGGCGTCTGAAGTAGGGACTTTAGGCGTCATTTATGCGATCTCGAGGTGTAAGTATCAATCTTCGATCGATTGCTATCAAGCTGGAGGTCTGGGGACTATAAATTCCCCAGTGAAGTGCCCCATAGGGCGCGTACAAGGGAGTCATTGGTGTGTTCGGTGAGATCCCTATGACTCCCAACAAGTGCTGAGGTTGGCCAACGAGGGGGTTTTAGTGGGTAGAAATCCCACATAACCCGAACATGTCCCTATCATGTCCGGGTATCTTTCTGAAGATTTCCCCCTCGAAAAAAAAAAAAAAAAAAAAAAAAAAAGGTTAGGTTCCCCCACATGGTACAGCCTTGTCGTGGCGTGGGGGCTCAGTAGCCTCGGGCAATCCAGCCCGGGGTGAAGCCAATGTACCGAGTAGGCGTCGTTGTTAAGTTAGAACCTGGCGTTTGTGTCGTATCGGTCGGCCAGGTTCTGTCTTGCGTTCGGTCCCAGCGACTGTCCACATTGGGCGGCTGGTGATGGAGGGGCGGCAGTGTCTTCATGATACTGCCGGCCAACCCGTAAGCCTACTTCGGTGGGAACGGGGGCTCAGGCCACTGAGGTCTGGGCTGCGAGGAAGAAAACCTCTATAAAAAATTACCCCAATCCCAAGGTCAGCGTGCCGAGGGGATGAATGTCTGGAGGGAGTCCAGTGCCTAGCGCAGGGGATGGGGGGGTTAAGCTCGCTGGTAGGCCGAGGGTAAAGCCTACCAAAACCATTATGGATAATTCGGCATGTTTAAAGAGTATTACCCAGGTGGGTCCCCGAAAGGGGGAATCCCACCCTTCCGCGGCCGCGGAAGGCGCCCCCACGTATTCTGGGGGGGGCAAAAACTGCCAACCAAACGACCACAGCAAACGACTAACGGATTCCGAGTATAGTGAGGAGGTGATGAGCGACTCGTCAATGAAAACAGCAGGGAGCTCGAATAGCTTCTTTGACCTGATCAGAAAGCGACGAGCTGGTAGTGGTCTGAGTGTCTCAGACTCTGATGACAGTATTGAGACTACCATTGAAGAGAGGCGTCAATCCTCAGCTTCCGCTAAAAGGGGCAGAGGAAGGCCACCCACAACTGGCCAATACATAGGTATAGGAAGAGCGCGAGAGGAAGCAGCTGCTGCAAAACGGGAGAGTTTCATGCGCCAGCAAACGGAGGAAACATCTCTACGCGAAGAGAGATATTATCTACTGCAGCAAAAAAAACGTGAGCAGACACAAAAAGTCTCCGTCTCCGTACCTGCATCTGAGAAAACGACGGACGACCTGTTAAGCTCGATGCAGGAACATCTCTCAGCCGTCATGAATGTGGCTAACCGGTCTAAAAATATGAAGGGGACATTTGTCAGGGACCTGAAAAAAGCGGCCACTTCCATTAGGGAGTTATCTGAGGTCCTGTCGGAGCGGACCGCTACGGAGGAAAACCGAAAGCTCCAGACCGAGAACGCCCGCCTCAGAAATGAGCTGCAACAAATGAAGGCCAGCAACGAAGGTCTTCATGCAGAGCAAGCCAAACTGAGGCAGGAGATGGAAACTCTTCGGGTGGAAATCAGGAGCGGGGGGAAATCATTTGAGGTTGGAGAAAACTTGGCCCAATCAATAATGATGCAAGTTGGGACAATGCTCAATGCGCGATTGGAGGCGTTAGAGGATCGGCTGCTCCCGGAGCGACGCTTAAGACCTCCATTGGCTGCTGATAAAGCGGCACGGAAACCAGAGGCTTTTGCTGGGTCTGGAACTAGAGGACAACCAAGTTCAGTGCCTGCAAAAAATAACGTGGTGTTAGCCAAAGGAAAAGGAAAAAAGAGCACGAAACCATCGCATAGCTCAAATGCTAGCCCTGAATCCCGTTCGCAGCCCACCTGCACTACAATCTCTGAAGTGCAGCCAACTGCGGGCTCCTCAAATGTTGCTCCTGAAGAAACGTGGGCCACGGTTGTACGGCGGGGCAAAAAGAAGAGTCAGACGACTAGTACCACAAAAAAGCCCCAAAAACCAAAACCGAAGGCTAAGTCAGCGGCTAGCAAACTGAAGGTTCCAAGCTCGGCCGCAGTCATAGTAAGGTTAGAGGAGAGTGCTTCCCAGAACGGCATTACCTATTCTAAAATTCTGGGTGAAGCCAGGGAGAAAATGGATCTGTCTGGTCTTGGGATAGGGCCGCTCAGGATCCGCACAGCTCTTACAGGGGCACGAATGTACGAGGTCACTGGAGAGGGGTCCGCTGAAAAGGCTGACATTCTCGCATCCAAGCTGAGGGAGGTTTTAGAACCTGAAACGGCTAAGGTCTTTAGGCCTATGAAGATGGAAGATCTTCGTCTTATAGGTCTGGATGACACCGTCACACCAGAAGAGATCTCGCGCGCCGTCGCCATCGCTGGTGGCTGTGAGTCAGAAAACGTAAAAGTTGGGCAGGTTACTATTGGCCCACGCGGCAGTTCAACTGTCCACATAAAATGCCCTCTGACTGCAGCCAAAAAACTTTTACAGGAGGGAGGGCTGCAAATCGGGTGGGGTGCGGTTCGGACTCAACTTCTCCCTAGAAAGGAGCTTCGCTGCTTCAGGTGCCTGGAAACTGGACATGTACGTGCAACGTGCAAATCAGATATTGACCGTGGTAATAACTGTTACCGTTGTGGACTACCGGGTCATAAAAAGGGGGAATGCGATGCAACACCGTGCTGTCCAGTTTGCAAAGAGGGAAATAAGCCGGCTGACCACATGATAGGAGCTAAAGTGTGCTCGACTAATCGAACAAAGTCAGCCAACAAAAAGAAGGGATTTAACCAGCGAAAAGTTGTTAAACCAAGCCAGCCAAAAACGAATGGTGGTTTGAGAACAGGGATGGAACCCATGGTCATTACTTAGTGATGGCCATGCAGATTTTGCAAGTGAATATCAACCACTGCGCCATCGCTCAGGATCTCTTTATTCAGAGTATGGCGGAGTGGCTGATACAAGTAGGCGTGGTCTCGGAGCCATACTTCGTCCCTACAGGGGTAAACTGGGTGTCGGACCTGAACGGCGTGGCGGCAATCACTGTCAGCCGGTCATCAGGGCTGTTGCTAGAAGAAATAACCAGAGGTCAGGGTTTCATTGCAGCACGCATTGGAGAAATTGTAGTAATTTCCATTTACTTCTCTGCCAATGGGTCGCTTGCCGACTACGAAACCTTCTTACAAGAATTGGAAGCAGCAGTCCTGCAACGTCGCCCACGCCAAGTGTTGGTCGCTGGAGACTTCAATGCCAAATCCGTGGCTTGGGGTTCTCCGGCGACAGAAGCCTTCGGTGAGGCGGTAATGGAGTGGGCGACGGCCACGGGAGTGACCGTGCCCAACAGAGGTTCGGCACCTACATGCGTTCGGCATAACGGGAGTTCGATTGTCGATTTGACCTTCGCAACTCCCGGTCTCTGGGCCCTGATCAAGGGCTGGAGGGTTATCACGGACGTGGAGTCGTACTCGGACCATAGGTACATCCGGTTCGAGATCTCCGCGTCCCAGCCAGCCACCTTACCGGGTGGCCCGTCGGCAAATGGGGGACCTAGGTGGGCCCTCACCAGGCTGGACAAGGATATGATGGAGGAAGCATCCATCGTCCAGTCCTGGATGTCACCGCCGCCCGGTGCGGCCGTTGACATCAATGCCGAGGTGAGCTGGTTTATTGATGCCCTCACAGAGATATGCGACGCATCGATGCCCCGTGCGGGACCGATGGCTCCGAGGCGGCAAGTGCACTGGTGGAGCGCCGAAATCGCTCAATTGCGATTAGCAAGTATGACGGCGCGCCGCCGGTGCAAAAGAAATCGCAGGAGGAGGATCCGGGACGAGGCGGAACAACTCCGCCGCGTGGAAATATTCCGCGAGGCAAAGAAGGCCCTGAAGATTGCGATAATCAGGGCCAAAGAAGCCTCGCGAAGGGAGCTTCTGGAGGCTCTTGAGAATGATCCACGGGGGCGTGCCTACAGAATGGCCAGGCAAAGGCTTAGACCATGGGCGCCCCCGCTAACGACGAGTCTCCAGACCCACGTGGTGGAAAACGTAGTTTCGGCCTTGTTCCCGGACAGGGGGGCGCATCAGCCCCCTGTAATGGCTCTTGAGCGGCAGCGTTCGGTGGATGAACATCTCGTCCCCGAAGTGACCGAACCGGAGTTGGCGGTGGCCATAGAGCGCCTGAAAAAGAAGAAGACAGCCCCGGGACTAGACGGGATCCCGGGGAAGGCGTGGGTAGTGGCGCTCAAACCGTTCCTGGAGGAGAGGTTTCGGGGCCTGTTCTCCACGTGCCTGGAACAAGGTGTTTTTCCAGAGCCGTGGAAGACGGGTAAACTCGTGCTTCTGCGAAAGGACGGGCGCCCCGCTGACTCCATTGAACCCTCGGCTTTTCGTCCTATAGTCCTGCTCGACGAGGCGGGCAAACTGTTGGAAAGGATGATCTCTGCCCGAATCGTCGAGCACTTAGAGGGAGCTGGTCCGAACCTCTCGGACCAGCAGTTCGGTTTCAGGCGCTGTCGCTCGACAGTACATGCAGTTCTGCGGGTCCGCTCAATAGCGGACGAGGCGGTCTCCCAGGGCGAGGTGGTGTTGGCGGTATCGCTGGACATAAAAAACGCATTTAACACCATGCCCTGGTCCTGTATAGCGGAGGCACTGAAATTTCACGAAGTGCCTCCGTACTTGAGGAGGATCCTCGGGTCGTACCTCTCGGATCGGTTCATCACGTATCCGCTTCGAGAGGGTTGGGGTCGCCGCGAAATGACATGCGGTGTTCCAGAGGGCTCAGTCTTGGGCCCGCTCCTGTGGAACATCGGTTACGACTGGGTTTTACGCGGCGCCAACCTCTGGGGTGTCCAACTCACCTGCTATGCAGACGACACCCTAGTGACGGCTCGAGGAAAAACGTACAGAGAGGCCGCCATCCGCGGAACTGCGGGTGTGTTAGGTTAGGTTAGGTTAGGTTAGGTTAGGTTAGGTTAGGTTAGGTTAGGTTAGGTTAGGTTAGGTTAGGTTAGGTTAGGTTAGGTTAGGTTAGGTTAGGTTAGGTTAGGTTAGGTTAGGTTAGGTTAGGTTAGGTTAGGTTAGGTTAGGTTAGGTTAGGTTAGGTTAGGTTAGGTTAGGTTAGGTTAGGTTAGGTTAGGTTAGGTTAGGTTAGGTTAGGTTAGGTTAGGTTAGGTTAGGTTAGGTTAGGTTAGGTTAGGTTAGGTTAGGTTAGGTTAGGTTAGGTTAGGTTAGGTTAGGTTAGGTTAGGTTAGGTTAGGTTAGGTTAGGTTAGGTTAGGTTAGGTTAGGTTAGGTTAGGTTAGGTTAGGTTAGGTTAGGTTAGGTTAGGTTAGGTTAGGTTAGGTTAGGTTAGGTTAGGTTAGGTTAGGTTAGGTTAGGTTAGGTTAGGTTAGGTTAGGTTAGGTTAGGTTAGGTTAGGTTAGGTTAGGTTAGGTTAGGTTAGGTTAGGTTAGGTTAGGTTAGGTTAGGTTAGGTTAGGTTAGGTTAGGTTAGGTTAGGTTAGGTTAGGTTAGGTTAGGTTAGGTTAGGTTAGGTTAGGTTAGGTTAGGTTAGGTTAGGTTAGGTTAGGTTAGGTTAGGTTAGGTTAGGTTAGGTTAGGTTAGGTTAGGTTAGGTTAGGTTAGGTTAGGTTAGGTTAGGTTAGGTTAGGTTAGGTTAGGTTAGGTTAGGTTAGGTTAGGTTAGGTTAGGTTAGGTTAGGTTAGGTTAGGTTAGGTTAGGTTAGGTTAGGTTAGGTTAGGTTAGGTTAGGTTAGGTTAGGTTAGGTTAGGTTAGGTTAGGTTAGGTTAGGTTAGGTTAGGTTAGGTTAGGTTAGGTTAGGTTAGGTTAGGTTAGGTTAGGTTAGGTTAGGTTAGGTTAGGTTAGGTTAGGTTAGGTTAGGTTAGGTTAGGTTAGGTTAGGTTAGGTTAGGTTAGGTTAGGTTAGGTTAGGTTAGGTTAGGTTAGGTTAGGTTAGGTTAGGTTAGGTTAGGTTAGGTTAGGTTAGGGTTCACCTTAGCGCGATACGAAATGTATGGGCGTGAGGAATTTTAAACTTAATCTCTGTCTTTTGTACCCCCTTTTTGTTGTCTTTTTGCTATTTATAGCTAATTATCACCATTTAGCAGCGTTCCGCCTTCCGCGAGCTGAAAAATAATATAAAATTGTTAGTTTTAAGTGTAAAATATCATATTTTATCATAAAAATTTTGGTTTTTTGTAATTATTTTTAATTTTTTGTAGGCAAACTGCCACTTTTTTCTGTTGTATTAGATAGCTCTCGCTGAGCCCGATTGTTTGAGTGCCTAAACACTGATATAGGCCTAATAGTTTGAGAGAAAATCTCAAAAAATTGATTTTCAAAAGTTCACCTTAGCGCGATACGAAATGTATGGGCGTGAGGAATTTTAAACTTAATCTCTGTCTTTTGTACCCCCTTTTTGTTGTCTTTTTGCTATTTATAGCTAATTATCACCATTTAGCAGCGTTCCGCCTTCCGCGAGCTGAAAAATAATATAAAATTGTTAGTTTTAAGTGTAAAATATCATATTTTATCATAAAAATTTTGGTTTTTTGTAATTATTTTTAATTTTTTGTAGGCAAACTGCCACTTTTTTCTGTTGTATTAGATAGCTCTCGCTGAGCCCGATTGTTTGAGTGCCTAAACACTGATATAGGCCTAATAGTTTGAGAGAAAATCTCAAAAAATTGATTTTCAAAAGTTCACCTTAGCGCGATACGAAATGTATGGGCGTGAGGAATTTTAAACTTAATCTCTGTCTTTTGTACCCCCTTTTTGTTGTCTTTTTGCTATTTATAGCTAATTATCACCATTTAGCAGCGTTCCGCCTTCCGCGAGCTGAAAAATAATATAAAATTGTTAGTTTTAAGTGTAAAATATCATATTTTATCATAAAAATTTTGGTTTTTTGTAATTATTTTTAATTTTTTGTAGGCAAACTGCCACTTTTTTCTGTTGTATTAGATAGCTCTCGCTGAGCCCGATTGTTTGAGTGCCTAAACACTGATATAGGCCTAATAGTTTGAGAGAAAATCTCAAAAAATTGATTTTCAAAAGTTCACCTTAGCGCGATACGAAATGTATGGGCGTGAGGAATTTTAAACTTAATCTCTGTCTTTTGTACCCCCTTTTTGTTGTCTTTTTGCTATTTATAGCTAATTATCACCATTTAGCAGCGTTCCGCCTTCCGCGAGCTGAAAAATAATATAAAATTGTTAGTTTTAAGTGTAAAATATCATATTTTATCATAAAAATTTTGGTTTTTTGTAATTATTTTTAATTTTTTGTAGGCAAACTGCCACTTTTTTCTGTTGTATTAGATAGCTCTCGCTGAGCCCGATTGTTTGAGTGCCTAAACACTGATATAGGCCTAATAGTTTGAGAGAAAATCTCAAAAAATTGATTTTCAAAAGTTCACCTTAGCGCGATACGAAATGTATGGGCGTGAGGAATTTTAAACTTAATCTCTGTCTTTTGTACCCCCTTTTTGTTGTCTTTTTGCTATTTATAGCTAATTATCACCATTTAGCAGCGTTCCGCCTTCCGCGAGCTGAAAAATAATATAAAATTGTTAGTTTTAAGTGTAAAATATCATATTTTATCATAAAAATTTTGGTTTTTTGTAATTATTTTTAATTTTTTGTAGGCAAACTGCCACTTTTTTCTGTTGTATTAGATAGCTCTCGCTGAGCCCGATTGTTTGAGTGCCTAAACACTGATATAGGCCTAATAGTTTGAGAGAAAATCTCAAAAAATTGATTTTCAAAAGTTCACCTTAGCGCGATACGAAATGTATGGGCGTGAGGAATTTTAAACTTAATCTCTGTCTTTTGTACCCCCTTTTTGTTGTCTTTTTGCTATTTATAGCTAATTATCACCATTTAGCAGCGTTCCGCCTTCCGCGAGCTGAAAAATAATATAAAATTGTTAGTTTTAAGTGTAAAATATCATATTTTATCATAAAAATTTTGGTTTTTTGTAATTATTTTTAATTTTTTGTAGGCAAACTGCCACTTTTTTCTGTTGTATTAGATAGCTCTCGCTGAGCCCGATTGTTTGAGTGCCTAAACACTGATATAGGCCTAATAGTTTGAGAGAAAATCTCAAAAAATTGATTTTCAAAAGTTCACCTTAGCGCGATACGAAATGTATGGGCGTGAGGAATTTTAAACTTAATCTCTGTCTTTTGTACCCCCTTTTTGTTGTCTTTTTGCTATTTATAGCTAATTATCACCATTTAGCAGCGTTCCGCCTTCCGCGAGCTGAAAAATAATATAAAATTGTTAGTTTTAAGTGTAAAATATCATATTTTATCATAAAAATTTTGGTTTTTTGTAATTATTTTTAATTTTTTGTAGGCAAACTGCCACTTTTTTCTGTTGTATTAGATAGCTCTCGCTGAGCCCGATTGTTTGAGTGCCTAAACACTGATATAGGCCTAATAGTTTGAGAGAAAATCTCAAAAAATTGATTTTCAAAAGTTCACCTTAGCGCGATACGAAATGTATGGGCGTGAGGAATTTTAAACTTAATCTCTGTCTTTTGTACCCCCTTTTTGTTGTCTTTTTGCTATTTATAGCTAATTATCACCATTTAGCAGCGTTCCGCCTTCCGCGAGCTGAAAAATAATATAAAATTGTTAGTTTTAAGTGTAAAATATCATATTTTATCATAAAAATTTTGGTTTTTTGTAATTATTTTTAATTTTTTGTAGGCAAACTGCCACTTTTTTCTGTTGTATTAGATAGCTCTCGCTGAGCCCGATTGTTTGAGTGCCTAAACACTGATATAGGCCTAATAGTTTGAGAGAAAATCTCAAAAAATTGATTTTCAAAAGTTCACCTTAGCGCGATACGAAATGTATGGGCGTGAGGAATTTTAAACTTAATCTCTGTCTTTTGTACCCCCTTTTTGTTGTCTTTTTGCTATTTATAGCTAATTATCACCATTTAGCAGCGTTCCGCCTTCCGCGAGCTGAAAAATAATATAAAATTGTTAGTTTTAAGTGTAAAATATCATATTTTATCATAAAAATTTTGGTTTTTTGTAATTATTTTTAATTTTTTGTAGGCAAACTGCCACTTTTTTCTGTTGTATTAGATAGCTCTCGCTGAGCCCGATTGTTTGAGTGCCTAAACACTGATATAGGCCTAATAGTTTGAGAGAAAATCTCAAAAAATTGATTTTCAAAAGTTCACCTTAGCGCGATACGAAATGTATGGGCGTGAGGAATTTTAAACTTAATCTCTGTCTTTTGTACCCCCTTTTTGTTGTCTTTTTGCTATTTATAGCTAATTATCACCATTTAGCAGCGTTCCGCCTTCCGCGAGCTGAAAAATAATATAAAATTGTTAGTTTTAAGTGTAAAATATCATATTTTATCATAAAAATTTTGGTTTTTTGTAATTATTTTTAATTTTTTGTAGGCAAACTGCCACTTTTTTCTGTTGTATTAGATAGCTCTCGCTGAGCCCGATTGTTTGAGTGCCTAAACACTGATATAGGCCTAATAGTTTGAGAGAAAATCTCAAAAAATTGATTTTCAAAAGTTCACCTTAGCGCGATACGAAATGTATGGGCGTGAGGAATTTTAAACTTAATCTCTGTCTTTTGTACCCCCTTTTTGTTGTCTTTTTGCTATTTATAGCTAATTATCACCATTTAGCAGCGTTCCGCCTTCCGCGAGCTGAAAAATAATATAAAATTGTTAGTTTTAAGTGTAAAATATCATATTTTATCATAAAAATTTTGGTTTTTTGTAATTATTTTTAATTTTTTGTAGGCAAACTGCCACTTTTTTCTGTTGTATTAGATAGCTCTCGCTGAGCCCGATTGTTTGAGTGCCTAAACACTGATATAGGCCTAATAGTTTGAGAGAAAATCTCAAAAAATTGATTTTCAAAAGTTCACCTTAGCGCGATACGAAATGTATGGGCGTGAGGAATTTTAAACTTAATCTCTGTCTTTTGTACCCCCTTTTTGTTGTCTTTTTGCTATTTATAGCTAATTATCACCATTTAGCAGCGTTCCGCCTTCCGCGAGCTGAAAAATAATATAAAATTGTTAGTTTTAAGTGTAAAATATCATATTTTATCATAAAAATTTTGGTTTTTTGTAATTATTTTTAATTTTTTGTAGGCAAACTGCCACTTTTTTCTGTTGTATTAGATAGCTCTCGCTGAGCCCGATTGTTTGAGTGCCTAAACACTGATATAGGCCTAATAGTTTGAGAGAAAATCTCAAAAAATTGATTTTCAAAAGTTCACCTTAGCGCGATACGAAATGTATGGGCGTGAGGAATTTTAAACTTAATCTCTGTCTTTTGTACCCCCTTTTTGTTGTCTTTTTGCTATTTATAGCTAATTATCACCATTTAGCAGCGTTCCGCCTTCCGCGAGCTGAAAAATAATATAAAATTGTTAGTTTTAAGTGTAAAATATCATATTTTATCATAAAAATTTTGGTTTTTTGTAATTATTTTTAATTTTTTGTAGGCAAACTGCCACTTTTTTCTGTTGTATTAGATAGCTCTCGCTGAGCCCGATTGTTTGAGTGCCTAAACACTGATATAGGCCTAATAGTTTGAGAGAAAATCTCAAAAAATTGATTTTCAAAAGTTCACCTTAGCGCGATACGAAATGTATGGGCGTGAGGAATTTTAAACTTAATCTCTGTCTTTTGTACCCCCTTTTTGTTGTCTTTTTGCTATTTATAGCTAATTATCACCATTTAGCAGCGTTCCGCCTTCCGCGAGCTGAAAAATAATATAAAATTGTTAGTTTTAAGTGTAAAATATCATATTTTATCATAAAAATTTTGGTTTTTTGTAATTATTTTTAATTTTTTGTAGGCAAACTGCCACTTTTTTCTGTTGTATTAGATAGCTCTCGCTGAGCCCGATTGTTTGAGTGCCTAAACACTGATATAGGCCTAATAGTTTGAGAGAAAATCTCAAAAAATTGATTTTCAAAAGTTCACCTTAGCGCGATACGAAATGTATGGGCGTGAGGAATTTTAAACTTAATCTCTGTCTTTTGTACCCCCTTTTTGTTGTCTTTTTGCTATTTATAGCTAATTATCACCATTTAGCAGCGTTCCGCCTTCCGCGAGCTGAAAAATAATATAAAATTGTTAGTTTTAAGTGTAAAATATCATATTTTATCATAAAAATTTTGGTTTTTTGTAATTATTTTTAATTTTTTGTAGGCAAACTGCCACTTTTTTCTGTTGTATTAGATAGCTCTCGCTGAGCCCGATTGTTTGAGTGCCTAAACACTGATATAGGCCTAATAGTTTGAGAGAAAATCTCAAAAAATTGATTTTCAAAAGTTCACCTTAGCGCGATACGAAATGTATGGGCGTGAGGAATTTTAAACTTAATCTCTGTCTTTTGTACCCCCTTTTTGTTGTCTTTTTGCTATTTATAGCTAATTATCACCATTTAGCAGCGTTCCGCCTTCCGCGAGCTGAAAAATAATATAAAATTGTTAGTTTTAAGTGTAAAATATCATATTTTATCATAAAAATTTTGGTTTTTTGTAATTATTTTTAATTTTTTGTAGGCAAACTGCCACTTTTTTCTGTTGTATTAGATAGCTCTCGCTGAGCCCGATTGTTTGAGTGCCTAAACACTGATATAGGCCTAATAGTTTGAGAGAAAATCTCAAAAAATTGATTTTCAAAAGTTCACCTTAGCGCGATACGAAATGTATGGGCGTGAGGAATTTTAAACTTAATCTCTGTCTTTTGTACCCCCTTTTTGTTGTCTTTTTGCTATTTATAGCTAATTATCACCATTTAGCAGCGTTCCGCCTTCCGCGAGCTGAAAAATAATATAAAATTGTTAGTTTTAAGTGTAAAATATCATATTTTATCATAAAAATTTTGGTTTTTTGTAATTATTTTTAATTTTTTGTAGGCAAACTGCCACTTTTTTCTGTTGTATTAGATAGCTCTCGCTGAGCCCGATTGTTTGAGTGCCTAAACACTGATATAGGCCTAATAGTTTGAGAGAAAATCTCAAAAAATTGATTTTCAAAAGTTCACCTTAGCGCGATACGAAATGTATGGGCGTGAGGAATTTTAAACTTAATCTCTGTCTTTTGTACCCCCTTTTTGTTGTCTTTTTGCTATTTATAGCTAATTATCACCATTTAGCAGCGTTCCGCCTTCCGCGAGCTGAAAAATAATATAAAATTGTTAGTTTTAAGTGTAAAATATCATATTTTATCATAAAAATTTTGGTTTTTTGTAATTATTTTTAATTTTTTGTAGGCAAACTGCCACTTTTTTCTGTTGTATTAGATAGCTCTCGCTGAGCCCGATTGTTTGAGTGCCTAAACACTGATATAGGCCTAATAGTTTGAGAGAAAATCTCAAAAAATTGATTTTCAAAAGTTCACCTTAGCGCGATACGAAATGTATGGGCGTGAGGAATTTTAAACTTAATCTCTGTCTTTTGTACCCCCTTTTTGTTGTCTTTTTGCTATTTATAGCTAATTATCACCATTTAGCAGCGTTCCGCCTTCCGCGAGCTGAAAAATAATATAAAATTGTTAGTTTTAAGTGTAAAATATCATATTTTATCATAAAAATTTTGGTTTTTTGTAATTATTTTTAATTTTTTGTAGGCAAACTGCCACTTTTTTCTGTTGTATTAGATAGCTCTCGCTGAGCCCGATTGTTTGAGTGCCTAAACACTGATATAGGCCTAATAGTTTGAGAGAAAATCTCAAAAAATTGATTTTCAAAAGTTCACCTTAGCGCGATACGAAATGTATGGGCGTGAGGAATTTTAAACTCTCTGGAGGATTCTAAGGCTTTGCTATGCCACTGTTTAGATCCCCAGTAAGGGGGTTATCCCCAGTGACTGAGATTGATGGCTCACAAAGCTTCTGCGAGCCCTTTGCGGGCTTTGATAGTGGAGAGCTGGAAGCTCAAGTTGTGACTCTCTTGGATTCCCCTTCCATGGGCGCGCCCGCTGAAACCTCCTGCAGTCTAGGCAAGGAGCTGCCTAAGCAGGTTCCTGCGGCGTTAGAACACCCAAAAGGGAAGCCTAAGAGGCTTAAAAAAGTGTCCTCCGAAGAGCCTTTTGAGCCAATCCCGGACCGTAAGGATTGGGCATCAGAGCTCAAAGAGCAGCCAACGGTGGATGTTGGCTCAAGGGCGCTGGAGGCCGCTAAAGCGGTCTGCTTTGTTGCCAAAAGGTCGAAGAACCTAAAAGGGACCTTTGTGAGGGACCTCAGGGCGGCGGCTCGACTCATTGAGGCGGCCTCGGTTGAGCTCACGATGAGATCATCGGAGCACAACCAGGAGGAAAGACTCAGAGTGGAAAACGCAGACCTCCGCTCCAGGCTGGCGAAGCTGGAGGAGCGTATGGAGAAGCTGCAGGATGAGCTTGCGGCTGCAAGGCTGAGCAGCTCGGCTGGGGAAGAGTGCCCCCGCATCCCCACCCCTCAACCGCTGACACACCCCGAGCGGGATATGGCAGCGGTAGAGAAGCTCGTTGCGGAGAGGATTGCGGCTCTCCGCAGAGAGGTGTGTCCCAATGAAGGGAGGACCGCACCGAACGACGAGGTACGGAACGGAAAGAGGCGCAAACCGACCAAGGTCCCCCCAATTGTGGACCTGCCACCGGTGGAGATCTCGGTCCCTAACGACCCCCATTCAGCCGGCCCGCAACCCAACGAATGGGTCAAGGCCCTCGGTCGGAAGGCAAAAACGAAGTCGTCACAGGCTGTGAGGCAGCCGAGGACTCCAGTGGTCAAGGTGGTGCCTACACCGCAAAAGAGCCAGAAGCCGCCGAAAGCCCCGAGCAAAGCGGTTATCACCGTTAGAACAAGGGAGGGTACTGACTCCACCCTAGGCGCGGTAATGAAGGCGGCCAGGGAACGGATTAAACTGCGGGACCTCGGTATCACAACGGTCCGTCAAAGGAAAACCCTCTCGGGAGGGCTCCTGCTGGAGGTACCGGGGCCAGAAAGTGCCGAAAAAGCCGACGCACTGGCTGCCGCCATGACGGCGAAACTGACCGACTTCGAGGTCAGCATCGTGCGGCCGGTTAAAACCTCGGAGGTCCGTATCCACGACCTTGACGATTCGCTGTCTGCCCACGACGTTGTGGCCGCAATAGTGGCAGCTAGCGGCTGCAAGGAGTCGGAGGTGAAGGTGGGGGACGTTCACCGTAGAGGCCAAAGCCGACTCGGTACGGCCTGGGTAAAATGCCCTATAGCTGTCGCAAATAAGCTGGCGACGGGAAAGACACTGCCTGTGGGGTGGGCCGCTGCCCGAGTTGAGCCCCTGAAATCCCGAAAAACGCAGTGCTATAAGTGCATGGACTTTGGTCACGTCCGGAAGCAGTGCCCTAATTCGGCCGACCGCAGCGACTGCTGCTACAGGTGCGGGGAAAAAGGCCACAAGGCCCGCGAGTGCAATGCAAAGGAGCCGAAATGCCCTCTGTGCACCGAGGCAGGGAAACCAGCAAACCACCGCTTGGGATCCAAAAGCTGCCTACAGCACCTGAACGGAAATGCCAAAAAGACCGGGAGAATACCGGCGAAAGTGGTAACAACCACTGGGGAGGATCTAAACGCCGCAAAACATGGATAACCACATCATTATCCAATGCAACCTCAACCACTGCCGCGGGGCACAAGACCTCCTTATGCAATACGCATCAGAAAGGTCTGTGGCAGTGGCCGCGGTCCAAGAACCATACAGCGTCCCGGATCATCCCCGCTGGTTCAAAGATTCTACAGGCATGGCAGCGGTGTACTGGGGTGGGAGCCTCAACAACATGCCCGCTACATTGCTGAGACAGGGACAAGGCTGGGTTGCCGTAAAGTGGGGCAAAACAGTTATCGTTAGCTGCTACGCCTCACCAAACTGCAGCCTGGCTGAGTTTGAGACCTTTCTGGACTCCCTTGCGGTCTGCACGAGTGACCTCACCCATCACCCGATGATGCTCTTGGGGGACTTTAATGCCCGATCCCGAGCCTGGGGGGACACAACTTGCAACCGCAGGGGGGAAACCATCCAGGAGTGGGCGGCCCAGATGGACGTCATCTTGTTGAACTCCGGTAGAACGCCCACCTGCTCACGATGGCAGGGGGATTCGGTCGTCGACCTCTCCTTTGCGAACCGGGCGGCCCTCAGCAAAGTCTCTGGTTGGAGAGTGATGGATGATGTGGCCACTCTATCCGACCACCACTATGTTGAGATGAGGATGTCGACGCCGAAAAGACCTGCTCATCAGGAGGTTACCCAGAATAGGTGGTGCGCTAAAAAGATGGACCGGGACCTGCTGTCGGCGGCAGCAAACGTGGCGGCCTGGCAGCCCGAGCCAGACATAATCAACCCGGAAGCAGAGGCTGAATGGTTCCGGGAAACCATGGTTACCGTCTGCGACTCCGCTATGCCACGAACCAGACCCCGCGAGAGGAGGAGCCAGTATTGGTGGTCGGGCGAAATCGCGGGACTCCGCACAGCCTGTTTGGCTAGTAGGCGAAGGTGTAACAGAACCCGAAGACGGCGGCGGGCTACGGACGCCGAAAAAACCGAAGCCTATCTAGCCTACAGGGAGGCAACTGTGCGCCTGCAAAACGCGATCGCTCAATCAAAAGAGAGCTCATGGAAGGAACTGACAGAGCAGCTGGACCAGGATCCTTGGGGGAAGCCTTATAAGGTGGTCCTCGGGAAACTGCGTCCATGGGCCCCACCGGTAACCGAAACCCTCGAGGCGGAATTCCTGACAAATGTGGTGGACACCCTGTTCCCCTTTGCCCGGGATGAACGCCTCACGGGAGCAGCCTACCCACAGGAGCTGCTGTGGTCGGAGGACTGGGCGGTTACGTCCGAGGAGCTGGAGAGAGCAGTGAAACGGATGGGCAGGAAGAACACGGCCCCGGGCCCGGACGGAATCCCAGGGAAAGCGTGGGCGTTAGCGCTGAAGGTACTGGGTGGCAGACTTCAGCTGCTATTCACCTGCTGTCTCCGGTTGGGCCACTACCCCAGTGACTGGAGAAGGGCGGGGCTGGTGCTCCTGCGGAAAGAGGGCAAGAACGCCTCCCTTCCCTCATCCTACCGCCCCATATGCCTCCTGGACGAGTCGGGGAAGCTGTTTGAGAGAGTGATCGCCGAGCGCGTATACGCGCATCTAGCCGACGAGGGCCCCGATCTGTCGGATAGGCAGTACGGCTTCAGAGTGGGGCGCTCTACGGTCGATGCGATCCGGTGGGTCCGCTCTCATTCTGGGCAAGCGGTCGAAGAGGGTAAAGTGGTGCTGGCGATTAGCCTCGATATCGCCAATGCCTTCAACACCCTTCCCTGGACTGCCATACACGATGCGCTGAGGAGGTTCCGCATGCCCGAGTACATATGCCGTATTATTGGGGCATACCTATCAGACCGGAAGATAAACTTCAAAGACAGGGAACGCTCCACACAGAGCAAGGAAGTTTGCTGCGGTGTGCCCCAAGGGTCGGTGCTCGGGCCAATTCTATGGAATATCGCGTACGACATCGTCCTGACAACTAGGTTCCCGGAGGGCAGCGAACTGGTCTGCTACGCCGATGACACTCTTGTCCTCGTCGAAGGCTCGGACTTCGAGCGGACGGCACGGCTAGCAGACCTCACACTCGCCAGGGTAGTGGCGTGTATCGAGAGCCTAGGGCTGAAGGTTTCTCCTCAAAAGACAGAGGCCATATGGTTCCATGGCCTGCCGAAGAATCGGGAACCGCCTGATACCACCATCAGAGTTGGTGGCGTCCCGGTGAAGGTGGGTCATCACCTTAAATATCTGGGGGTCATCCTGGACAGCCGATGGCTCTTCGCGGAACATATAGAAAGGATGATCCCCAAAACCCTGAAAGTCGCAGGAGCATTGCACCGGCTGCTGCCAAACCTCGGTGGTCCATCTGAGGAGGTCCGAAGGTTATACTCTGGCATTATTCGCTCGATCGCCCTCTACGCGGCTCCAGCTTGGTCTGACAGACTGTCACGGAGCTGCGTGAGGAAGCTCAACAGCTGTCAGCGTCTGATAGCCATCAGAGTTGCCAGGGGATACCGGACGATCTCCTTCGACGCTGCGACACTTCTGGCGCGTATGCCGCCGTTCGACTTGCTCGCGGCAGCGGATACGGCCGTGTATGACAGGTCCCGCAATGCGAACGACCGGCAGACGGACAGGGAGAAGTCAGCACTCCGAAAGGAACAGAGGCAGATCGCGCTAGAAGCCTGGGCAGAGCGCCTTTCAGACAGGCCAGCCTGCGAACGGCGCACGGTAAAGGCGATCCTTCCCAGCTTCCGGGAATGGATCGAAAGACCGGGAGGAAGGGTGAGCTTCGGCTTCACCCAGATAGTCACCGGACACGGATGTTTCGGTGACTATCTGAACAAAATTGGTCGTGCCGAAACGACAAAATGCCACCACTGCAGCAGCAACTTAGACTCGGCGCAACATACCCTGGAGTTTTGCCCGGCTTGGGACAATGAGCGCCGAGTTCTAACAAGTAAAATCGGGACTGACTTGTCCCCGCCATCCCTCATCAAAGCGATGTTGGAGGGCGAGGAGTGCTGGGAGGCCGCCATCACATTCTGCGATAGTGTGATGGAGATGAAAGCTGCAGCCGAGAGAGAGCGGGAGAGGGCAGATCCCACCTTGCGGCGAAGAAGGACGGGGCACGCCAGACGGAACTGATGAGCCCGATCCGGTGGTGAAGACGTCGTTGTCCCTATCACACGACGTGGCCCAGCGTCTGCTGGCATCTGGCGGCTGGGCAGCGAGGGGCGGCGGCAGTTCCGATCTGCCGCCGGCCCAACCGTAAGCCCACTTCGGTGGGAACGGGGGACCAGGCCACTGAGGCCTGGGCCACGAGGAAGCAAACCTCTATAAAAAATGCCACGAAGGTGTCACTTTTCGGCCCAGCGTCTGCTGGCATCTGGCGGCTGGGCAGCGAGGGGGGCGGCGGCAGTTCCGATCTGCCGCCGGCCCAACCGTAAGCCCACTTCGGTGGGAACGGGGGACCAGGCCACTGAGGCCTGGGCCACGAGGAAGCAAACCTCTATAAAAAATGCCACGAAGGTGTCACTTTTCGGCCCAGCGTCTGCTGGCATCTGGCGGCTGGGCAGCGAGGGGGCGGCGGCAGTTCTGATCTGCCGCCGGCCCAACCGTAAGCCCATTTCGGTGGGAACGGGGGACCAGGCCACTGAGGCCTGGGCCGCGAGGAAGCAAACCTCTATAAAAAATGCCACGATGGTGTCACTCTTCGTTACGGGGTGGGGGCCCCGTCTCGAATTTTGTGGCCCAAGGAGGCGGTGGCAGTTGGTGGACGACTGCTGCCGAGCCGCAAGGCGTGCGGAGTACTGGGGCGCGTTTTTTCGTTCCCCAGGGAGGTGCCCGAAAGGGCAAGACACGAGGGCGTCACCGGCGTGTTCAGCGAGGTCCCGGAGGCGTCCCAAGTGTCTGAGGAAGTCCACCGTGGAAAGGTTTAGTGGGTGAAACCCCACATAACCTGGCCGCCTGCCCCCCTTTGGGCGGTCAGTGTATCTGTTTCCAGATTCCGACCACGTAAAAAAAAAAAAAAAAAAAAAAAAGGTTAGGTTAGGTTAGGTTAGGTTAGGTTAGGTTAGGTTAGGTTAGGTTAGGTTAGGTTAGGTTAGGTTAGGTTAGGTTAGGTTCCCCCACATGGTACAGCCTTGTCGCGGCGTGGGGGCTCAGTAGCCTCGGGCAATCCAGCCCGGGGTGAAGCCAATGTACCGAGTAGGCGTCGTTGTTAAGTTAGAACCTGGCGTTTGTGTCGTATCGGTCGGCCAGGTTCTGTCTTGCGTTCGGTCCCAGCGACTGTCCACATTGGGCGGCTGGTGATGGAGGGGCGGCAGTGTCTTCATGATACTGCCGGCCAACCCGTAAGCCCACTTCGGTGGGAACGGGGGCTCAGGCCACTGAGGTCTGGGCTGCGAGGAAGAAAACCTCTATAAAAAATTACCCCAATCCCAAGGTCAGCGTGCCGAGGGGATGAGTGTCTGGAGGGGGTCCAGTGCCTAGCGCAGGGGTAGGGGGGGTTAAGCTCGATGGTAGGCCGAGGGTAAAATTGCCTACCAAAACATGAATGATGAGTGAAAATAGAAAGTTATTACCCCAGGAGGGTACCGTCGGCTCCGCCGGCGGAGAATCCCTCCCTACATCTTTTGATGTAGGCCGTCCCTTGTATTCTGGGGGGGACAGCACCCATCTTTTGCGATACAACGACTTATGCGAACGACTATCGGACTCCGATCTTACTGATGAAAATATGAGTGTGAGCTCACATACGACTGTGGAAGGTGAAAACAGGCTGTGGGACCTACACAGAAAACGGCGTGCTGGCAGTGGCTTAAGTGCCTCAGATTCAGACGGCAGTGCAGTTTCCTCAAATTCCAAAGCAACTGCGAAAAGAGGGCGTGGTAGGCCACCAACAACAGGCCAGTTCATTGGCGTCGGCAGAGCTCGTGAAGAACTCGCAAAGGCGAAAAGAGACAGTTTCTTACTGAAAAACTCAGAAGAGCTGTCTCAGAGAATGGAACGGAATAACCCTGTCCAAGAGAAGAAGAGACTGCAAAGGCCACAAATTACAGAGGCACCGATACCAGCCTCTGAAAAGACGGCAGCTGAAATTCTAGCATCGGTTCAGGAAGGGATAGCTAAAATAATGGATGTTGCTCATAATTCGAAGGCGTTGAAGGGCACGTTCATTAAAAAGCTCAAGGAGGCAACGTCGACGATCAAAGAGTCCACAGAAGCTCTGTTAGAACGATCGTCGACTGATGAAACGAGGAGGCTACAAGATGACAATGCTCGACTAAAAAACGAGTTGAAAGTCTTGAAATCATCAAACGAAGGTCTCCGGTCGGAGCAGGAAGCACTCCGAAAGGAACTAGAAGCCTTTAGGGTAGAAATTCGGGGATGCAACCTAAATTCTGAGGCTACTGACAGCCTAGCTCAAAAAATCATGGTCCAAGTAGGGACCATGGTCAACGCTCGGCTGGAAGCTCTAGAGGGCCGATTGCTTCCCGAAAAACGCTTACGGCCACCTCTAGCGGCGGACAAGAGAGCCCAGCTGCTTACCGACCCTGCACAGTCTACAAAGTCTTCCACGACCGAAAAAAGGCTGCAGGGTAAAGGAAAGGGTAAGGGAGGGGGGAAAACTTCAGTACGACCTGCTATTTTACCCTTACCTGCTGTAAAACCGGTGTCAAGACCAGCTGTTGTGGTGCGAGATTCAATGTCGCAACAACCAAGCACATCTTCGGCAACCACGGAGGAGTCGTGGGCAACAGTTGTCCGACGAAAAAATAAAAAAGGGCAGAAAAACACGCCTGCAGCCCCAGTAGCTACTGGCCAACATATGGCGAAAAAAGCTGCAAAGCCGAAGGTGCGTAAACTCCGGACGCCACGATCTGCGGCAGTGGTTGTAAGACTTGATGCGGAGGCGGAAAAGAAAGGAGCAAACTATGGCGATATCCTATCTCAGGCCAGGAAGCAAATTGATATGAGTGGTCTGGGAATCGGGCCTTTGCGGATACGAACAGCTATCACAGGGGCCCGAAAATACGAGATATCAGGAGAGCAGTCCTCCGAAAAAGCCGATGCCTTCGCAAAAAGGCTAAAAGAAGTTCTTCCATCTGACTTGGTAACTGTGTTTAGACCAATGAAACTTGAAGACCTCCGTCTATTTGGTCTGGACGACTCAGTTTCCACAAATGAGGTGGCCGAAGCCGTAGCTAGCGCCGGGGACTGTTCAAAGTCTGATGTGAAGGTTGGTCGGATAACCGAAGGGCAACGTGGGCTATCAACAGTCCACGTCAGGTGCCCGCTTATTGCGGCAAAGAATTTGCTCCAGAAGGGGAATATTCAAATTGGATGGGGAGAAGTGCGCGTGCAGCTATTACCACGAAAGGAGCTACGCTGTTATAAGTGCCTCCAAGTGGGCCATGTCCGTGCAAAATGTGACTCACAAATCGACCGTAGCGATCTCTGTTATCGCTGCGGTTTGGCCGGCCACATAGCAGACACATGCCATGCAAAGCCAAGCTGTCCCATCTGCACGGCTGATGGAAGGCCTGCAGGCCACAAAATTGGAGCCAAAACCTGTGCCGCAAACAAAACTAAGCGGGCAGGTCATAAGAGGGTTGGCATAGGGCATCCAAGCTCTACTCAGGCTAATACAAAGCCAAGAGCTGAGGAGGAACCCATGACTATCGGATAATAATGGCCATGCGATTCCTCCAGGTGAATCTCAACCACTGCGCCACTGCCCAGGATTTGTTCTTCCAAAGCATGGCGGAGTGGTTGATACAAATAGGAGTGGTCTCGGAGCCATACTTTGTCCCTTCAGGGGTAAACTGGGTGTCGGACCTGGATGGCGTGGCGGCGATAACCGTCAGCCAGTCATCAGGACTGCTGCTGGAAGAGGTGGTTAGAGGCAGGGGTTTCGTCTCAGCTCGTGTCGGGGAAATAGTGATTTTTTCAATATACTTTTCCCCAAATGAAACCCTTGCCAACTATGAAGTGTTCATGCAGGAGTTAGAAGCAGCAGTCCTGCAACGCTCTCCTCGTCAAGTCCTGGTCGCCGGAGATTTCAATGCCAAGTCTGTGGCTTGGGGATCTCCGGCCACTGATCGTTTTGGCGAGGTCGTGCTAGAGTGGGCTACAGCCACGGGTGTGGCCATTGTAAATAGGGGTTCGACACCCACATGCGTTCGGCATAACGGGAGTTCGATTGTCGATCTGACTTTCGCAACTCCCGGTCTCTGGGCCCTGATCAAGGGCTGGAGAGTCATCACAGACGTGGAGTCGTTTTCGGATCATCATTACATCCGTTACGACCTCTCCACGTCCCGTGCAGCCACCTTACCAGGCGGTCAGTCGACGAATGGGGGGCCCAGATGGGCCCTCAGCAGGCTGGACAAAGAAACTATGGTCGAGGCAGCTATTGTTCAGTCCTGGGTGGCACCGTCTGGTACAGCAATTGACATCCGTGCTGAGGTGGACTGGTTTCGTGAGGCTCTCACAGAGATTTGCGATGCGTCTATGCCCCGAGTGGGGCCTATGGCTCCGAGACGCCAAGTGCACTGGTGGTCTGCCGAAATTGCTCGCCTACGAGAGGCGAGCATCGTGGCACGCCGCCGGTGCAAAAGACAGAGGAGGAGAAGACCCCGGGACGAGGCCGAGGAACTCCGCCGCGTGGAGGTCTTTCGCGAGGCGAAAAAGGCCCTGAAAATTGCTATCATCAGGGCCAAAGAAGAGTCCAGAAAGGAACTTCGGGAGGCTCTTAATAGAGATCCGTGGGGGCGCCCCTATAGACTGGCGATGCAAAGGCTCCGCCCCTGGGCTCCCCCACTCACGACGAGCCTCCAGCCCCACGTGGTGGAAAATGTCGTCTCGGCACTGTTCCCGGATAGGGGGGTGCATCAACCCCCCGTGATGATATGCGAACGGCAACGTCCGGTGGACGACCAGCTGGTTCCCGAGGTGACGGAGCCAGAGTTGGCGGTGGCCATCGAGCGCCTTAAAGCTAAGAAGACAGCCCCGGGTCTAGATGGAATCCCGGGGCAGGCGTGGGTTGTGGCGCTCAAGCCCTTCCTTGAAGTGAAGTTTCGGGGCCTGTTTTCTGCGTGCCTGGAGGAAGGCGTATTTCCGGAGCCGTGGAAGACGGGCAAACTCGTCTTGTTGAGAAAGGAGGGGCGCCCCGCCGACTCCATAGAGCCTTCGGCATTCCGGCCAATCGTCTTGCTTGATGAGGCGGGCAAGCTCTTGGAGCGGGTGGTTTCGGCCCGCATCGTCAATCACCTCGAAGAAATTGGTCCGAACCTCTCAGACCACCAGTACGGTTTCCGGCGTTGTCGTTCCACCGTTCATGCGGTTCTGCGGGTCCGCTCAATAGCGGACGAGGCGGTCTCCCAGGGCGAGGTGGTGTTGGCGGTCTCGATCGACATTAAAAACGCCTTTAACACCATGCCCTGGTCTTGCATTGAGGAGGCACTGAAGTACCATGACGTGCCTCCCTACATCAGGAGGATTCTCGGGTCGTACCTCTCGGACCGGTACATTACGTATCCGCTTCGGGAGGGTTGGGGTCGCCGCGAAATGTCTTGCGGTGTTCCACAGGGCTCAGTCTTGGGCCCGCTTCTGTGGAACATCGGCTACGATTGGGTCTTACGCGGCGCCAACCTCTGGGGTGTCCAACTCACCTGCTATGCAGACGACACCCTAGTGACGGCTCGAGGCAAGACCTACAGAGAGGCCGCCATCCGCGGGACTGCGGGAGTGGCGCACGTGGTGCGCCGAATAAGGTCGTTGGGTCTGGAAGTGGCCCTGAATAAGTCCGAGGCCATGTGGTTCCATGGTCCTCGGAACGGTCCGCCGGTTGGGGAATCCGCCATCGTCGTGGGTGGCGAGAGGATTGCCGTCGAGTCAAGTTTGAAATACCTTGGATTAGTACTCGACGGCCGTTGGACGTTCCGCGCTCACTTCGAGCGTTTGGGGCCCCGGTTGATGGTTGCGGCAGCTGCACTCTGCAGACTCCTGCCGAACCTTGGGGGCCCTAGGGACGGGTGCAGGCAGCTCTATATGGGAGTCGTACGGTCCATGGCTATGTACGGCTCCCCAGTGTGGGCTGACGCCCTGAAAGGGTCAAACGCGGCGCTTCTTCATGCGCCGCAACGACTCATGGCTGTCAGGGCGTCAAGGGGATACCGCACGGTATCCCTAGAGGCTGCCTGCCTAATGGCGGGTTCAAAGCCGTGGGAGTTAGACGCGCAAGTTCTCGCGTCGACCTTCCACTGGCGTGAAGAACGGCGGACACAGGGCCACTGGCCCACGGATCGGGAGACTGCGGCCTACAAACGGGAGGTCGAGTCAGCTGCCCTAGAGGCCTGGGCACTGCGGCTGGGTCAGCCGAGTGCGGGGCACAGGACGGTGGAGGCGATCCTCCCCGTCTTTACGCAGTGGTTGCAGCGAGAGCACGGATCTCTGAGCTTTCGGCTGACACAGGTCCTTTCCGGGCATGGTTGCTTCGGAAAATACCTGTGGCGGCTGGGCAAGGAGCAGGCTGCTCGTTGCCACCACTGTCTAAATTGCCCCGAGGAGACGGCACAACACACATTAGAAGTGTGCCCAGCGTGGGATGAAGAGAGGGCAGCACTCCGGGCGGTCATCGGCCCGGATCTCTCTCTGCCGGCCGTGGTCGCGGCTATGGTGGAGAGACCCGATGCGTGGGCGGCGGCGGCCTCCTTTTGCGAACGAGTCATGCTTGCAAAGGAGGCCGCCGAACGAGAGAGGGAGTTGGCGGACCCCACCAGAAGGGGCCGTCGTCGCCGCGGTGCCAGGAACCCTTGATGCACCGCGGCCTTTGGTAGGGTCTTCTTAGACCACGGAGCCCCCATATGGCGTGCGTCGCCGAAAGTGGGGCTCCACGGGCAGGAGGCGCGCAGAGTGGGGTTATCTGCGCGCTACTCAACCCTGCCCGAGAAGGGCGGACGCTCAGGTGGCCCTGAGCGTCCGCTGCTTGGTGATGGCAAAAAGGGGGGTACCAAAAACCCCCTATTGAGGTACGCCACAAGGCGTTAGGTGCTGGGGGTCCGAGGAATATTGCCTCTGGTTAAAGTCTTCAAGGACCCCCAAACTGTATGCACCAAGAAGGGCCACCGTGGGGTTTTAGTCAGTAGAAGTCTGACATATCCTCGTCGCACCCCCATGCGGCGGGGAATCCATGAGGATTTCCCCACGAAAAAAAAAAAAAAAAAAGGTTAGGTTAGGTTAGGTTAGGTTAGGTTAGGTTAGGTTAGGTTAGGTTAGGTTAGGTTAGGTTAGGTTAGGTTAGGTTAGGTTAGGTTAGGTTAGGTTAGGTTAGGTTAGGTTAGGTTAGGTTAGGTTAGGTTAGGTTAGGTTAGGTTAGGTTAGGTTAGGTTAGGTTAGGTTAGGTTAGGTTAGGTTAGGTTAGGTTAGGTTAGGTTAGGTTAGGTTAGGTTAGGTTAGGTTAGGTTAGGTTAGGTTAGGTTAGGTTAGGTTAGGTTAGGTTAGGTTAGGTTAGGTTAGGTTAGGTTAGGTTAGGTTAGGTTAGGTTAGGTTAGGTTAGGTTAGGTTAGGTTAGGTTAGGTTAGGTTAGGTTAGGTTAGGTTAGGTTAGGTTAGGTTAGGTTAGGTTAGGTTAGGTTAGGTTAGGTTAGGTTAGGTTAGGTTAGGTTAGGTTAGGTTAGGTTAGGTTAGGTTAGGTTAGGTTAGGTTAGGTTAGGTTAGGTTAGGTTAGGTTAGGTTAGGTTAGGTTAGGTTAGGTTAGGTTAGGTTAGGTTAGGTTAGGTTAGGTTAGGTTAGGTTAGGTTAGGTTAGGTTAGGTTAGGTTAGGTTAGGTTAGGTTAGGTTAGGTTAGGTTAGGTTAGGTTAGGTTAGGTTAGGTTAGGTTAGGTTAGGTTAGGTTAGGTTAGGTTAGGTTAGGTTAGGTTAGGTTAGGTTAGGTTAGGTTAGGTTAGGTTAGGTTAGGTTAGGTTAGGTTAGGTTAGGTTAGGTTAGGTTAGGTTAGGTGGTGAGGAATTTTAAACTTAATCTCTGTCTTTTGTACCCCCTTTTTGTTGTCTTTTTGCTATTTATAGCTAATTATCACCATTTAGCAGCGTTCCGCCTTCCGCGAGCTGAAAAATAATATAAAATTGTTAGTTTTAAGTGTAAAATATCATATTTTATCATAAAAATTTTGGTTTTTTGTAATTATTTTTAATTTTTTGTAGGCAAACTGCCACTTTTTTCTGTTGTATTAGATAGCTCTCGCTGAGCCCGATTGTTTGAGTGCCTAAACACTGATATAGGCCTAATAGTTTGAGAGAAAATCTCAAAAAATTGATTTTCAAAAGTTCACCTTAGCGCGATACGAAATGTATGGGCGTGAGGAATTTTAAACTTAATCTCTGTCTTTTGTACCCCCTTTTTGTTGTCTTTTTGCTATTTATAGCTAATTATCACCATTTAGCAGCGTTCCGCCTTCCGCGAGCTGAAAAATAATATAAAATTGTTAGTTTTAAGTGTAAAATATCATATTTTATCATAAAAATTTTGGTTTTTTGTAATTATTTTTAATTTTTTGTAGGCAAACTGCCACTTTTTTCTGTTGTATTAGATAGCTCTCGCTGAGCCCGATTGTTTGAGTGCCTAAACACTGATATAGGCCTAATAGTTTGAGAGAAAATCTCAAAAAATTGATTTTCAAAAGTTCACCTTAGCGCGATACGAAATGTATGGGCGTGAGGAATTTTAAACTTAATCTCTGTCTTTTGTACCCCCTTTTTGTTGTCTTTTTGCTATTTATAGCTAATTATCACCATTTAGCAGCGTTCCGCCTTCCGCGAGCTGAAAAATAATATAAAATTGTTAGTTTTAAGTGTAAAATATCATATTTTATCATAAAAATTTTGGTTTTCTGTAATTATTTTTAATTTTTTGTAGGCAAACTGCCACTTTTTTCTGTTGTATTAGATAGCTCTCGCTGAGCCCGATTGTTTGAGTGCCTAAACACTGATATAGGCCTAATAGTTTGAGAGAAAATCTCAAAAAATTGATTTTCAAAAGTTCACCTTAGCGCGATACGAAATGTATGGGCGTGAGGAATTTTAAACTTAATCTCTGTCTTTTGTACCCCCTTTTTGTTGTCTTTTTGCTATTTATAGCTAATTATCACCATTTAGCAGCGTTCCGCCTTCCGCGAGCTGAAAAATAATATAAAATTGTTAGTTTTAAGTGTAAAATATCATATTTTATCATAAAAATTTTGGTTTTCTGTAATTATTTTTAATTTTTTGTAGGCAAACTGCCACTTTTTTCTGTTGTATTAGATAGCTCTCGCTGAGCCCGATTGTTTGAGTGCCTAAACACTGATATAGGCCTAATAGTTTGAGAGAAAATCTCAAAAAATTGATTTTCAAAAGTTCACCTTAGCGCGATACGAAATGTATGGGCGTGAGGAATTTTAAACTTAATCTCTGTCTTTTGTACCCCCTTTTTGTTGTCTTTTTGCTATTTATAGCTAATTATCACCATTTAGCAGGCAGGTAGAATATGACCGAATATGGGAAAATTGTAAATCCGGCTTTTAGGCATATAACGCTCTCTGGAGGTTTCTAAGGCTTTGCTATGCCACTGTTTAGATCCCCAGTAAGGGGGTTATCCCCAGTGACTGAGATTGATGGCTCACAAAGCTTCTGCGAGCCCTTTGCGGGCTTTGATAGTGGAGAGCTGGAAGCTCAAGTTGTGACTGTCTTGGACTCCCCTACCATGGGCGCGCCCGCTGAAACTTCCTGCAGTCTAGGCAAGGAGCTGCCTAAGCAGGTTTCCGCGGCGTTAGAAAACCCAAAAGGGAAGCCTAAGAGGCCTAAAAAAGTGTCCCCAGAAGAGCCTTTTGAGCCAATCCCGGACCGTAAGGATTGGGCATCAGAGCTCAAAGAGCAGCCAACGGTGGATGTTGGCTCAAGGGCGCTGGAGGCCGCTAAAGCGGTCTGCTTTGTTGCCAAAAGGTCGAAGAACCTAAAAGGGACCTTTGTGAGGGACCTCAGGGCGGCGGCTCGACTCATTGAGGCGGCCTCGGTTGAGCTCACGATGAGATCATCGGAGCACAACCAAGAAGAAAAACTGAGACTGGAAAACGCCGACCTCCGCTCCAGGCTGGTAAAACTGGAGGAGCGTGTGGGGAAGCTGCAGGAAGAGCTTGCGGCTGCAAGGCTGAGCAGCTCGGCTGGGAAGAGTGCCCCCGAACCCCCACTCCTCAACCGGCCGGCACACCCCGAGCGGGATATGGAGGCGGTAGAAAAGCTCGTTGCGGAGAGGATTGCGACTCTCCGCAAAGAGATGTTTCCCAATGAAGGGAGGACCGCACCGAACGCCGAGGTACGAAACGGAAAGAGGCGCAAACCGACCAAGATCCCCCCAATTGCGGACCTGCCACCGCTGGTGGAGATCTCGGCCCCTAACGACCCCCCTCCAGTCGGCCGCAACCCCAAACGAATTGGGTCAAGGCCCTCGGTCGGAAGGCAAAAGCGAAGCCGTCACAGGCTGTCAGGCAGCCGAGGACTCCAGTGGTCAAGGTGGTGCCTACACCGCAAAAAAGCCAGAAGCCGCCGAAAGCCCCGAGCAAAGCGGTTATCACCGTTAGGACAAGGGAGGGTACTGACTCCACCCTAGGCGCGGTAATGAAGGCGGCCAGGGAGCGGATTAACCTGCGGGACCTCGGTATCCCAACGGTCCGGCAGAGGAAAACCCTCTCGGGAGGGCTCCTGCTGGAGGTACCGGGGCCAGAAAGTGCCAAAAAAGCCGACGCACTGGCTGCCGCCATGACGGCGAAACTGACCGACTTCGAGGTCAGCATCGTGCGGCCGGTTAAAACCTCGGAGGTCCGTATCCACGACCTTGACGATTCGCTGTCTGCCCACGACGTTGTGGCCGCAATAGTGGCAGCTAGCGGCTGCAAGGAGTCGGAGGTGAAGGTGGGGGACGTTCACCGTAGAGGCCAAAGCCGACTCGGTACGGCCTGGGTGAAATGCCCTATAGCTGTCGCAAATAAGCTGGCGACGGGAAAGACACTGCCTGTGGGGTGGGCCGCTGCCCGAGTTGAGCCCCTGAAATCCCGAAAAACGCAGTGCTATAAGTGCATGGACTTTGGTCACGTCCGAAAACAGTGTCCCAACTCGGCCGACCGCAGCGACTGCTGCTATAGGTGCGGTGAAAGGGGTCACAAGGCCCGCGAATGCTCTGCAAAGGAGCCGAAATGCCCTCTGTGCACTGAGGCAGGGAAACCAGCAAACCACCGCTTGGGATCCAAAAGCTGCCTACAGCACCTGAACGGAAATGCCAAAAAGACCGGGAGAATACCGGCGAAAGTGGTAACAACCACTGGGGAGGATCTAAACGCCGCAAAACATGGATAACCACATCATTATCCAATGCAACCTCAACCACTGCCGCGGGGCACAAGACCTCCTTATGCAATACGCATCAGAAAGGTCTGTGGCAGTGGCCGCGGTCCAAGAACCATACAGCGTCCCAGATCATCCCCGCTGGTTCAAAGATTCTACAGGCATGGCAGCGGTGTACTGGGGTGGGAGCCTCAACAACATGCCCGCTACATTGCTGAGACAGGGACAAGGCTGGGTTGCCGTAAAGTGGGGCAAAACAGTTATCGTTAGCTGCTACGCCTCACCGAACTGCAGCCTGGCTGAGTTTGAGACCTTTCTGGACTCCCTTGCGGTCTGCACGAGTGACCTCACCCATCACCCGATGATGCTCTTGGGGGACTTTAATGCCCGATCCCGAGCCTGGGGGGACACAATTTGCAACCGCAGGGGGGAAACCATCCAGGAATGGGCGGCCCAGTTAGACGTCGTGTTACTTAATTCCGGGGGAACGCCCACCTGCTCGCGATGGCAGGGGGATTCGGTCGTCGACCTCTCCTTTGCGAACCGTTCGGCCCTCAGCAAGGTCTCTGGTTGGAGAGTGATGGACGATGTGGCCACTCTATCCGACCATCACTATGTTGAGATGAGGATGTCGACGCCGAAAAGACCTGCCCATCAGGAGGATACCCAGAGAAGGTGGTGCGCAAAAAAGCTGGATCGAGACCTGCTGACGGCGGCAGCAAACGTGGCGGCCTGGCAGCCCGAGCCAGACGTAATCAACCCGGAAGCAGAGGCAGAATGGTTCCGGGAAACCATGATTACCGTCTGCGACTCAGCGATGCCACGAACCAGGCCCCGCGAGAGAAGGAGCCAGTATTGGTGGTCGGGCGAAATCGCGGGACTCCGCACAGCCTGTTTGGCTAGTAGGCGAAGGTGTAACAGAACCCGAAGACGGCGGCGGGCTACGGACGCCGAAAAAACCGAAGCCTATCTAGCCTACAGGGAGGCAACTGTGCGCCTGCAAAACGCGATTGCTCAATCCA
>CAUYWD010000114.1:0-18531 GCA_963576735.1 Bedellia somnulentella | reverse complement strand
CTGAGGAAATATAAAAGAGAATGTACTGAAAATAGCGGGCGAAAATGTATTCACAAATGCAGATGGAAGAAACTGATTACGTGGAAGACCCTTTTGATTATCGAATTTGTATGAAAAAGTAACCGTCAAATTCAAATAGCTGTGAAATCGGTTCCATTTTGTTATAAACTAAATTATTTTATCCTAATTTATGTATATTTTATTCCCTCAGTGTATTACGCTGTGTAGTGTCGGCTTAGAATAGCACTAGTGCTTTTCTGCCCGTGGGTGATCTAAAGACGCTACTAACGGTATAGGACCTCCTTAAGACTTTGGATGATGTAGTTGGAGACCTATCACCTGCAATTATTTATTATTACCTTACTCAACTTCCAAAAATGGCTAAGAAATTTCATAATCCAAAGCTCTAGCCAGCCCTTTTAGAGATATATAGCCTTGACTATTATATATTGACGACGTGATAGCTCAGAGGGTAGAACACCGGTTGACGTGCAAGCGACTAGTGTTCAAATCCCGGGTCGGGCCTACACCAATTTCTCTTTTCTAAAGACATAAGTGTGGTTAATTTATCATGGTTGTTAACGGTGAGGGTAAACATCGTGAGGAAACCCACATGGCTGAGTTGTACCTAGTCATGTGACAGTGTATTCGTTCGAAACAGCGATAGGCCTGCCCCCTATCACGTGAGTACACTGTCAAAGCAAAACGTGGTTACCTTCTCTGGACACTAGATGGCGCTGCTATGTGAGTTCAGAAGTGAACGTTTATGTTATGTATTATATATTGTATGAATAGAAAGCAAGAAAGCATTGATTTACAACCAACGGAACACTACAAATGTATGTCAGTAGGATAAAATTATCTGTGTTATCGAATATTTATAAAAAAAACTATACTATTTGCTAGACATTCCAGTACATATAAATGCACGTGGTTTCTACACAATTCTAAACGCTAATGGTAGTTGTATTATGAAAGATCCTTTGTATATTCACGGCACAATGTTCTTGGAGGATATCTAACGCGGAGAGTAAACGGTAGGTAGCACGTGATATTCTTGAAGTTATATCGATAAAATAGGGATGGGGAGTATGGCTTCTGAAGTGTATCTAGACATATTAATACTTTAAGAACAACCGTGGTAGTTCAGTAGGCAGAACGATGAGGGTTCGATTTCCAGGTCGAGTTTAGAAAGAAGAAGAAAAAGAAGAAAAATTGTTTATTTGGAACAAATTTTTTACAACACACAATTTAAAAATTAACAAGCGGAAAATGACAAGATTTGTACCAAATAGGCTCCAACTCAGCATGTGTATGGAAGAAACAAGCAGCCAGGCTGATGAATCTCCCATACGCTGGTTTTCAGTTGGTGCCCAGAATTTTATATTTATACTATAACCTAACTTAAGTAAAACTAACTAACTAATTAAAAAATACTTAATCTAATATACAAACAATTGCTACAACAGAAACTTAACAACAAAAGTAAAGAATTTAAAACAAAAGTAAAGAAAAACAATAATTTGTCAGCAACCAACCAAGCACCAAATGTCACTTATTTCCCCAGAGTATACGTACGATACTAAAACATATAGACTTATAAATATATATAATCAAACATATACACATATTTGTACATAAACATGAATACAAATATTACATAAAATATAAATGAAAAGATACGGAAAATGTAAATAGCTACATACATTACATATATATAAGATTGATATACAAATTATACAATGAATGAATAAATAAATAAATAAATTGCAAACAATTTGTTATGCATTAGGTAAGTTCCGCAGGAGTAAATTCAATTTAAGTTTAAACAAAGGTAAAGAGTTCAGAGTTTTTAAGGGTGGGGGCAAATCATTCCAGCACTTTGTGGCAGCAAAACGAAAACTGCCACGGAATGCTGTTGTGCGGTGAAGAGGTGTTATTAATAAAGTACTATTACCACGCGTAGTGTATGTGTTGACATTTTCTGACCAAGTTAGTTTTTCATATAAATAGGATGGGCTTGCCCGTTTGATGGTTCCAAAGAGGAGTGTAGCCAGGTGTAATTTACGCCTTGATTCCAGATTCAGTATATTGTTGCTAATTAAAATTGGTGTTATGTGCGATCTGGAACCAATATCGTAGCAAAACCTAATACATGCGTTCTGAACCCTTTGTATGAGACGTTTTGTACGGTCAAGAAGGCAAGGCCCATACACTACATCCCCGTAATTTAATTTGCTCAATACCAAAGAGTCGCATAGTTTAATACGTAGTTCAATACTAAGGTAAGGCCGTATTTTGTATAAGACCTTTAGTTTGTAAAAACAGTTGCGGATTTTATCTACGACATGACATTCGAACCTCAGGTCCTCGTCAAATATCAATCCCAAGTTGCGTGCCTTTTGGACCCTCTCTATCTCAACGTTGGCTATTGTAATTTTCGGGTTCTTTTTTGCAACTTTTGCTCGTTGTGACTTGCTGCCTAGGATAAGAAATTTGGATTTATTGGGATTAAGCGATAGTGAATTGTTTTTGCACCATTTGTCAATATTACTGAGATCTTTATTCATAAATGCTATTGCAGTATCATAATTGTCTGGGCTAATTGAGGTATATACTTGTATGTCATCAGCAAAAAGGTGATATTTACAGTGGGTTATGTGAGAGGTTATATCAGAGGTGTACAAAATGAAAAGTAATGGAGCCAGGTTGGATCCTTGGGGCGTTCCCCTGGAGACTGCATATTCATCTGAATACAAAGTTTCTCCATTCCTTTTAGTAAGCCTTACAATCTGGGAGCGTGAAGTGAGATAACTATTGAACCACTTAACAGTAGAGGGATCAAAGCCGTAGTAAGCCAGTTTAGCCATTACTAATGCGTGATTCATTGAATCAAATGCACGGGTACAATCTAACAGTGTAAGGAGAGTGGCCTGGCCTTTATCTTGAGCTGCTAATATGTTATCAACCACATCAAGAAGGGCAGTAGTAGTACTGTGCTGCCTACGAAAGCCTGACTGCAAGGTGGGAAGAATTTTATTCTCCTCAAGATATTTGGTCATCTGCTCGCAGACAATTTTTTCTAAAATTTTCGAGACAGTAGACAGGAGGCTTATAGGTCGGAGATCAGCGCAAGATGTAGGGTTGTTTTTTTTAGGGATCGGCAGTACTAGCGCTCTTTTCCACAAGTCCGGAAAAGTGGAGCTTTCTATCGATTTATTTACTATGTGCGTAATTATTTCTAGCGTGTCAGGTAGTGACATAAGAAGCATGGAGAGAGAGACCTGATCGGAACCTTGGGAATTTGACTTAAGGCTTTTAATAATTTGTAGCACTTTGTCTGATGTAACTTTGTGTAATTTAAATGTGGACGAGCAGTACCTGTGATGTTCAAAGTACGTGAGACAGGATATATTTACTACATCATCCCCAGGAACTGTTAAAAAATTTTGGTTTATAATCTCAGGATCATTAAAGTTTTCAGGTAGTATGAAATCTGTGTGTTTACGTAAGACTGTGGATTTGAGGTTGAAGGATAGCAGGCTGTTGTGCGCCTGCTGCTCGATCACAAAGTTGACCCACGTTGAAGGGGCCTCTCGAAGAATGGATTTGTAGAAGTAATAACACGGCAACTTTTTCGATTTGCGTTTATTACGAATTTATTTGAAACTGTTACAGCTGTATTAGGGTTTATGCTATATAAACTTTAATTGTACAATGACTTCGCGTCTTCTGTGTCTTCTTGCTTGAAATAATGTGATGAAAGGAAAAAAAAGTGCAGCCGTCATCCGGGTTTTATAGACGAAACTGTTTGTCTCTTTTTTGATGGCGCTTGACGTGACTGACGCGCCTCTGGATTGTTATGTTTTGAGCCCGTTAAAGCACTTGGATTGGAAGTGTCTTTAACATACTGGGGGGCCATTGAAGACGAGTCTTCAATCTTCTTCTACAAGTAGGCACAAGCGATTTATGGCTCGCCTTACTGTCGATTGCATGGTCTTGATATCGGCCACTCTCGGGACACCATCTGCTCCTGGATATAGTTTAGTGACTCGCCCTCTTCGCCATAACAGAGGTGGAGAGTTATCTTCGCTTATTAGGACAAGATCACCCATGCGCAAGTCTCTACATCTTACTCGCCATTGAGTTTGCTGTTGTAGCTCTGATAAATATTCCCTGTGCCATCTCCTCCAAAATGTTTGCCGTAGCTGCTCCAACAGTTGAAAGCGATCCAATCTCTTCGTCGGTAAGTCTGCCAGATCCGGTGATGGAAGAGCCGTGAGTGACCTGCCGAGGAGAAAGTGTCCCGGTGTGAGAACTGCCAAATCATTTGGGGAGGAGGAAAGGGGAGCGATGGGTCTACTGTTGAGGATAGCCTCAACCTGGACAAAAGAGAAGATAATTCCTCGAATGTGAGGTGGGTGTTACCCATGATGCGTTTAATGTGAAACTTAGCAAGCTTAATGCCAGCTTCTGCGCTTCCGTTGAAATTAGGGGCGTAAACCGGGCAAAATCTAAAGTTAATATTTTGAACATTAGCAAACTGCACAAATAGTCTTTATTGTCGTTAAAAAATGAATTTATTTCCTTAGCTGCGGCAACGAAATTTCGCTCATTGTCACAAAATATTTCCGTGGGTTTTCCCCTGGCGAAAATAAAAGCATAAAGAAATTATGATGATGACCACCGTTGATGATGATGATAATCATGGTGATTGATCATCGCACTGATTCAAATACATCTGATAAATGAATCCAAAAAAAAATATATATATATATGCTAAAGTTCAAAGTCGATGAACTTGTAAGGTCAACTACCTCGATGTCAATGACCTTTAGGTAGTCAGCTGTTTACTGTATCTAGAAGGAAAGACATAATAAAATAGCAAATAATGATTGATCCATGTGTAGGATGATGTAAAGTGTATAAGTATTGTATAAAGTAAAATATTTGTATATAAATGTAAATTAAAAGTAAACCATAAACAATTGTTGAATGTTTGTTGTGTATGAATTCATTCAACTTAGGTTATTAATAACCAATTGGTTTTGGTAAGGTGTAAGTATCACCAAGACGGTAATCTGCTGCCTTGAGTGGGCTGAGAGGACAGAAACGTTTAGTTTTTAGTCTATGAGTTCTAGTTAACTTGGTAAAAGAACTGCTACTAACAAAATTACAAGTTTGTGAATTTTGTGGTAATGAATGGGAAATCTTGCCAGCTATAATCCAGCCTAGCTGTGAATTATGCAGCATGGGTAGGCCTGGACCTAAGGTGAGCCTTTCGGAGCCAAGTAGATCCCAGAATAGATCGCCTCCAATCATAATATCAACCTTTAGTGGTTGATTGAATTGAGGATCAGCTAATGTGATAGCTGAGGGAAGAGTGATATTTGAAACATCAATGGCTTCATTAGAATGCCTTTTTGCTATGGAAGGCAACACCAAAAAGGTGTGAAGATGTGAGTATGTGCCAGTGCGGGCACGAATTAACGCTGAGCACTGATGTGGTCTCAGGTTAAGAAAGGTGTTACCAACGCCTGCAACACTGTTGTGTATTGAGGGTGTGGAAACTAACTTAAGGCGATTCCTTAAGTCAGCGGAAAGAAAAGAGTAGTCAGAGCCGCTATCTAGCAAGCATCTGACTGTCTCCACCTTACCATTTTGGGGATTGATGATGTCAATCATGGCGGTGGAGCGAATGATCCCTGAAGGGGAAACTGGAGGACTGAGAGAAAGCGACTGAGGCATTGAAGTGACAGGATGTGATGATGGAGCAACATCATTTTGAAGAAGGGGAGAGCTGTGTAGCAGAGTGTGATGGCGTCCACCACACTTACGACAGTCTCCATAGGGACACTTGGCAACCATATGGTCAGACCGAAGGCAATTTGTGCAAACCTTAAGCCCAGTGACCCTACTCCGTCTGTCAGCCAATGTGAGCTTTCTGAAACGTAAGCATCGGAACAGTAAATGTTTACCCTTGCAAAGGGGGCACTTTAAGTTAGTATTGGTTGTAACTGTTAATGCTAGGGGGGCATTGGGTAAACGTGAGGGCAATTGAGGATTGCTAGCCTCACCGCTTACATTACCTGAAGTTGAAACAATAAATGCTTGAGGTGGATTTATTGTTTGTTTAATATGATTGTTACTATGATAGTGTTTTAAATCATGACTATTATTATTATTATTATGACTGTTGTTTGAACCCTGTGATGTGTTAACCCTTACCTTACTTTGAGGTAATGTCTCTAAAATGTCAGCTCTTATCTTTAAAAATTCTTTTAAGTCATTAAAGGTTGGCAACTCTGAATGAAGATTGCCTTTGTATTCTTCCCATTTGATATTAGTATTTAAATCAAACTTTGAGGAAGCTAAGTAAATTAAAATAGAATCCCAGTGTTGAACTGGTTGACCTAAAGTCTGTAAAGCCCTAACATTCTTGGTGATGTGATCACTTAAAAACCTAAGAGACTTGTCTGATTCACTCTGCATAACCTTGAGATTAAAAAGTGCACTAAGATGATTATTAACTAATTGTTTTGTATTGTTATACCTTTCACATAATATATTCCATGCTTCTACATAATTGGAATCAGATACCTCAAGATTTGCTATAACCCTGGCTGCTTCACCTTGTAGGTATGAGCAGAGGTAATGAAATTTATGAATAGGTTTAATGTGATTATTATTGTGAATTAATGATTCAAATGTATCTCTGAATTCAAGCCATTTGAAGTATGAACCATCAAACTTAGGTATAATGATTTCAGGTAGCCTAAACCCCATTGTACCTTGACCATTACAGTGGCATGGATGGGAGGCCTTTGACCCTTCAGTGGCATCTTGGAATTGGTCTGCAGGTTTGTTGACACCGAGCAGATTTCGAGCCTTCACAATACAAGAACAGAATTCATTTGATATGAGTTCTCTTTCATCTAATTCATAATCTAAGTTACTAAAATTAAGAGCTTCCATTTGTGATTGCAGGTGTTCAAATTGAGAGTTTAACTCCAAGAACTTATCTAGCTTTAATGATAACATCTGTTCATCCCTTGATGACAATGGATGGGATTCACATGATTCTAGTAAATTAAATAAATATTTCTTAAAGAGGGTTATTTGCCCTTTGATAGAACTGCGTTTATACTTGAGTACAGTATATTCATCGCTTGCCATTTTGGCAGGGCTTGAGCTTCGACTGGCATGAGCAGTGTTTGTTTTTACTGATAATTCACTGTCAGTCATATTGAAAAGGAAATTAATAATTAATAATTAATAAGTACTAGTTAAGTGAAAGGTTCTGTATATAGATAAATTTCTGGAGTTAATTGTTATAGTAAAGGGTGTGGCAAGAATGTAAAATTAAAGTAAATTGTAAACCGGTTTACGCTCCTTGTGAAGGTGACGCCGCTGGAGACAACAGGCAGCAGCTGAATGATGCAGGCCTGCGTTCCTCGGTGAAGTTCACGTTCACTGAAATTGTTTGAAACAGTAGTAAGTATATATCCCTGAATCGTTTGGTAGAGCGGAAACTGGCATGAAACTAACCAATATTAAGTTTGTAAATTGAAATTAATTGAATTAAGTGAAGAGTTGATTGATATGCTGCTAGAGTTGCCGGCACATGTGAGGTATGAGTACCTTAACTGCTGCCTTTACTTAATTGAGTGAATGTATATAAGCAAAGTGAGTCAATGATTCACATGTGCACTTGATGGCTGTAGAAAATATATGGTTGATTAACCTAAGTGAAGAGCATGTGGTTTTGTAAAATTAGTTATGTTGCTCACTAGTTTTACAAAAACACTAAAATGCTAAAGTGAAGTTAAAGTATTGAAAACTAAGTAATTAATGCAAGACAAGGCTGAAATTCTGATATTGATATGATTAAGAAACTATTTAAGTTGACATGTGGTATGAAACATAACCTGGATGTCCTTAATAGAGTGCGCTGATTCCACTTGGTGAGGCGTTGGAGCCTGTTAGATGAATTGCTGTAAGGTTAAGTTGCAATTATCTTTGTAAATGTTATGCGCTAACTCTGTAGCACATGGGAGGCCTATGTCATACACTGGATCACAGAAACCAGCGGCTGTGGCTCAGAAATAGCTGAGTGGTGATTGCCTTGTGCAATCAGTTCAACTTTAATTTCATCATGTGGACCATGCCGTTGAGAATCTATTCTAACCTCAAAATTTTTAAGAAATAAATGGGAAGTAATGTGCTTTCTAGGTAATTAAATAGATTTATGATAAGATTGATGTAAAATACAAAGGGATTGCTGAGATATTAATGGATGTAAATTGATTATCTATTGATTATCTTGACTAATTTGCCCGTGGTGAGGGGTTTTAAGGTGAGGAAAAGAAAGGAATGATTGGCTCACGATACTCTCCTCGGTAAGATGCTGGCAGGTGGGATGGCTGCTGTGTCCAACCCTTGGACCTGGCTTCTTCACCGGCGGCTTGGCGTGGCGTGGCGTGGTCCTCCTTTTTTCTCGTTTTTCGTCGTGGTGCCTCTGCTGCGTAGGCTGAAGTTTCTGTTCGGGCGCCAAATGAAGGATAGCAGGCTGTTGTGCGCCTGCTGCTCGATCACAAAGTTGACCCACGTTGAAGGGGCCTCTCGAAGAATGGATTTGTAGAAGTAATAACACGGCAACTTTTTCGATTTGCGTTTATTACGAATTTATTTGAAACTGTTACAGCTGTATTAGGGTTTATGCTATATAAACTTTAATTGTACAATGACTTCGCGTCTTCTGTGTCTTCTTGCTTGAAATAATGTGATGAAAGGAAAAAAAAGTGCAGCCGTCATCCGGGTTTTATAGACGAAACTGTTTGTCTCTTTTTTGATGGCGCTTGACGTGACTGACGCGCCTCTGGATTGTTATGTTTTGAGCCCGTTAAAGCACTTGGATTGGAAGTGTCTTTAACATACTGGGGGGCCATTGAAGACGAGTCTTCAATCTTCTTCTACAAGTAGGCACAAGCGATTTATGGCTCGCCTTACTGTCGATTGCATGGTCTTGATATCGGCCACTCTCGGGACACCATCTGCTCCTGGATATAGTTTAGTGACTCGCCCTCTTCGCCATAACAGAGGTGGAGAGTTATCTTCGCTTATTAGGACAAGATCACCCATGCGCAAGTCTCTACATCTTACTCGCCATTGAGTTTGCTGTTGTAGCTCTGATAAATATTCCCTGTGCCATCTCCTCCAAAATGTTTGCCGTAGCTGCTCCAACAGTTGAAAGCGATCCAATCTCTTCGTCGGTAAGTCTGCCAGATCCGGTGATGGAAGAGCCGTGAGTGACCTGCCGAGGAGAAAGTGTCCCGGTGTGAGAACTGCCAAATCATTTGGGGAGGAGGAAAGGGGAGCGATGGGTCTACTGTTGAGGATAGCCTCAACCTGGACAAAAGAGAAGATAATTCCTCGAATGTGAGGTGGGTGTTACCCATGATGCGTTTAATGTGAAACTTAGCAAGCTTAATGCCAGCTTCTGCGCTTCCGTTGAAATTAGGGGCGTAAACCGGGCAAAATCTAAAGTTAATATTTTGAACATTAGCAAACTGCACAAATAGTCTTTATTGTCGTTAAAAAATGAATTTATTTCCTTAGCTGCGGCAACGAAATTTCGCTCATTGTCACAAAATATTTCCGTGGGTTTTCCCCTGGCGAAAATAAAAGCATAAAGAAATTATGATGATGACCACCGTTGATGATGATGATAATCATGGTGATTGATCATCGCACTGATTCAAATACATCTGATAAATGAATCCAAAAAAAAATATATATATATATGCTAAAGTTCAAAGTCGATGAACTTGTAAGGTCAACTACCTCGATGTCAATGACCTTTAGGTAGTCAGCTGTTTACTGTATCTAGAAGGAAAGACATAATAAAATAGCAAATAATGATTGATCCATGTGTAGGATGATGTAAAGTGTATAAGTATTGTATAAAGTAAAATATTTGTATATAAATGTAAATTAAAAGTAAACCATAAACAATTGTTGAATGTTTGTTGTGTATGAATTCATTCAACTTAGGTTATTAATAACCAATTGGTTTTGGTAAGGTGTAAGTATCACCAAGACGGTAATCTGCTGCCTTGAGTGGGCTGAGAGGACAGAAACGTTTAGTTTTTAGTCTATGAGTTCTAGTTAACTTGGTAAAAGAACTGCTACTAACAAAATTACAAGTTTGTGAATTTTGTGGTAATGAATGGGAAATCTTGCCAGCTATAATCCAGCCTAGCTGTGAATTATGCAGCATGGGTAGGCCTGGACCTAAGGTGAGCCTTTCGGAGCCAAGTAGATCCCAGAATAGATCGCCTCCAATCATAATATCAACCTTTAGTGGTTGATTGAATTGAGGATCAGCTAATGTGATAGCTGAGGGAAGAGTGATATTTGAAACATCAATGGCTTCATTAGAATGCCTTTTTGCTATGGAAGGCAACACCAAAAAGGTGTGAAGATGTGAGTATGTGCCAGTGCGGGCACGAATTAACGCTGAGCACTGATGTGGTCTCAGGTTAAGAAAGGTGTTACCAACGCCTGCAACACTGTTGTGTATTGAGGGTGTGGAAACTAACTTAAGGCGATTCCTTAAGTCAGCGGAAAGAAAAGAGTAGTCAGAGCCGCTATCTAGCAAGCATCTGACTGTCTCCACCTTACCATTTTGGGGATTGATGATGTCAATCATGGCGGTGGAGCGAATGATCCCTGAAGGGGAAACTGGAGGACTGAGAGAAAGCGACTGAGGCATTGAAGTGACAGGATGTGATGATGGAGCAACATCATTTTGAAGAAGGGGAGAGCTGTGTAGCAGAGTGTGATGGCGTCCACCACACTTACGACAGTCTCCATAGGGACACTTGGCAACCATATGGTCAGACCGAAGGCAATTTGTGCAAACCTTAAGCCCAGTGACCCTACTCCGTCTGTCAGCCAATGTGAGCTTTCTGAAACGTAAGCATCGGAACAGTAAATGTTTACCCTTGCAAAGGGGGCACTTTAAGTTAGTATTGGTTGTAACTGTTAATGCTAGGGGGGCATTGGGTAAACGTGAGGGCAATTGAGGATTGCTAGCCTCACCGCTTACATTACCTGAAGTTGAAACAATAAATGCTTGAGGTGGATTTATTGTTTGTTTAATATGATTGTTACTATGATAGTGTTTTAAATCATGACTATTATTATTATTATTATGACTGTTGTTTGAACCCTGTGATGTGTTAACCCTTACCTTACTTTGAGGTAATGTCTCTAAAATGTCAGCTCTTATCTTTAAAAATTCTTTTAAGTCATTAAAGGTTGGCAACTCTGAATGAAGATTGCCTTTGTATTCTTCCCATTTGATATTAGTATTTAAATCAAACTTTGAGGAAGCTAAGTAAATTAAAATAGAATCCCAGTGTTGAACTGGTTGACCTAAAGTCTGTAAAGCCCTAACATTCTTGGTGATGTGATCACTTAAAAACCTAAGAGACTTGTCTGATTCACTCTGCATAACCTTGAGATTAAAAAGTGCACTAAGATGATTATTAACTAATTGTTTTGTATTGTTATACCTTTCACATAATATATTCCATGCTTCTACATAATTGGAATCAGATACCTCAAGATTTGCTATAACCCTGGCTGCTTCACCTTGTAGGTATGAGCAGAGGTAATGAAATTTATGAATAGGTTTAATGTGATTATTATTGTGAATTAATGATTCAAATGTATCTCTGAATTCAAGCCATTTGAAGTATGAACCATCAAACTTAGGTATAATGATTTCAGGTAGCCTAAACCCCATTGTACCTTGACCATTACAGTGGCATGGATGGGAGGCCTTTGACCCTTCAGTGGCATCTTGGAATTGGTCTGCAGGTTTGTTGACACCGAGCAGATTTCGAGCCTTCACAATACAAGAACAGAATTCATTTGATATGAGTTCTCTTTCATCTAATTCATAATCTAAGTTACTAAAATTAAGAGCTTCCATTTGTGATTGCAGGTGTTCAAATTGAGAGTTTAACTCCAAGAACTTATCTAGCTTTAATGATAACATCTGTTCATCCCTTGATGACAATGGATGGGATTCACATGATTCTAGTAAATTAAATAAATATTTCTTAAAGAGGGTTATTTGCCCTTTGATAGAACTGCGTTTATACTTGAGTACAGTATATTCATCGCTTGCCATTTTGGCAGGGCTTGAGCTTCGACTGGCATGAGCAGTGTTTGTTTTTACTGATAATTCACTGTCAGTCATATTGAAAAGGAAATTAATAATTAATAATTAATAAGTACTAGTTAAGTGAAAGGTTCTGTATATAGATAAATTTCTGGAGTTAATTGTTATAGTAAAGGGTGTGGCAAGAATGTAAAATTAAAGTAAATTGTAAACCGGTTTACGCTCCTTGTGAAGGTGACGCCGCTGGAGACAACAGGCAGCAGCTGAATGATGCAGGCCTGCGTTCCTCGGTGAAGTTCACGTTCACTGAAATTGTTTGAAACAGTAGTAAGTATATATCCCTGAATCGTTTGGTAGAGCGGAAACTGGCATGAAACTAACCAATATTAAGTTTGTAAATTGAAATTAATTGAATTAAGTGAAGAGTTGATTGATATGCTGCTAGAGTTGCCGGCACATGTGAGGTATGAGTACCTTAACTGCTGCCTTTACTTAATTGAGTGAATGTATATAAGCAAAGTGAGTCAATGATTCACATGTGCACTTGATGGCTGTAGAAAATATATGGTTGATTAACCTAAGTGAAGAGCATGTGGTTTTGTAAAATTAGTTATGTTGCTCACTAGTTTTACAAAAACACTAAAATGCTAAAGTGAAGTTAAAGTATTGAAAACTAAGTAATTAATGCAAGACAAGGCTGAAATTCTGATATTGATATGATTAAGAAACTATTTAAGTTGACATGTGGTATGAAACATAACCTGGATGTCCTTAATAGAGTGCGCTGATTCCACTTGGTGAGGCGTTGGAGCCTGTTAGATGAATTGCTGTAAGGTTAAGTTGCAATTATCTTTGTAAATGTTATGCGCTAACTCTGTAGCACATGGGAGGCCTATGTCATACACTGGATCACAGAAACCAGCGGCTGTGGCTCAGAAATAGCTGAGTGGTGATTGCCTTGTGCAATCAGTTCAACTTTAATTTCATCATGTGGACCATGCCGTTGAGAATCTATTCTAACCTCAAAATTTTTAAGAAATAAATGGGAAGTAATGTGCTTTCTAGGTAATTAAATAGATTTATGATAAGATTGATGTAAAATACAAAGGGATTGCTGAGATATTAATGGATGTAAATTGATTATCTATTGATTATCTTGACTAATTTGCCCGTGGTGAGGGGTTTTAAGGTGAGGAAAAGAAAGGAATGATTGGCTCACGATACTCTCCTCGGTAAGATGCTGGCAGGTGGGATGGCTGCTGTGTCCAACCCTTGGACCTGGCTTCTTCACCGGCGGCTTGGCGTGGCGTGGCGTGGTCCTCCTTTTCTCTCGTTTTTCGTCGTGGTGCCTCTGCTGCGTAGGCTGAAGTTTCTGTTCGGGCGCCAAATGAAGGATAGCAGGCTGTTGTGCGCCTGCTGCTCGATCACAAAGTTGACCCACGTTGAAGGGGCCTCTCGAAGAATGGATTTGTAGAAGTAATAACACGGCAACTTTTTCGATTTGCGTTTATTACGAATTTATTTGAAACTGTTACAGCTGTATTAGGGTTTATGCTATATAAACTTTAATTGTACAATGACTTCGCGTCTTCTGTGTCTTCTTGCTTGAAATAATGTGATGAAAGGAAAAAAAAGTGCAGCCGTCATCCGGGTTTTATAGACGAAACTGTTTGTCTCTTTTTTGATGGCGCTTGACGTGACTGACGCGCCTCTGGATTGTTATGTTTTGAGCCCGTTAAAGCACTTGGATTGGAAGTGTCTTTAACAGAGGTTTTTCCATAATAAGTTGGGATTTTTTATATGTTTATTTACTTGAGTCTTAAAATAGGCTTTCTTTTCGTAGTGAAGAGAGACATTAACGAGATGTTTCAAATCTTTGTATATTTTTTTGTCAGTGTCTACATTAGTATGTCTACATTTATTATGAGCGTCATCACGTAAAGACATTAATAGTTTCAGATTTTCCGTTATATATGGATAGGTTTGCTCTTTAATAAGTATTGTTTTGTAAGGCGCATGCAAATCAAAGAGAGTTGTAAGGTACTCCGTGAATGTAATTACTAGGTCGTTCATATCTGATAAGTTTTTCAGTTTACACCAATCAATACTTTTAAGGTCTCTTTCAAAAAGCTCTGGAATTATGTCATTAAGCGGCCTATACGTGACGTACCGAGGTGTTTGCCTCGGCTTTTTAATATTACATTCTATGCTAATGAAGGCATGTCGACCCAAGGAAGGTACGGATTTAATCTCAACTGATCGCACCTGTAGGTCAGTAATGACAAGATCAATAGCTGTTTCACTGTTCTCTGTAATGTGTGTTGCTTGATTTATTAGTTGGGTTAAGCTGAAAGAGCTACAAAAATCATTAATAAGGTTATATTTGCGATCTGAATGACACAACATATCAATGTTTAAATCCCCCATTAATATGAGTTTGTCATAATTATGAAATGATGTTATACTATCACTCAGTGCATCCAGGAATATATCGACGTTTTGCCAAGGTGGTCTATATGCGGTACCTACTATAATCGTAATTGTGTTCACTTTGATGCGCAGCCACATTTGTTCTACGGCGGAAGTGGTAGAAGTTGGGTGTCTGCAAACACGAACATTGAGATCACTCCTGATATAAAATCCTACCCCTCCACCGCGAGAACGACCCGAGCTGGCAGTGCGCGGTATGTGACGCAACCGATACCCCGGCACGACAGGCGCGCGCTCGTCCTGTCCTTCCCTCAACCAAGTTTCATTAATAGCTAAAATGTCAGTGTTCGTTCTTTGGATCATAGCTATTAACTCATCTTGCCCTGTACCTAGCGATCCAGCATTGAATAAACTAAACGTCATGAACTTTTGTTTAATCATTTATTTTTCGTAAAGTATTCAATCAAAATGAACAAATAAAAAGTGTCTGAAGTGTATTGACGAAGATGTGAGAGAAAAGTGAGGTTTAATTGTGTAGTTATGCAAATGAAGACTAGGTAAGTTTTTTTAGATTGTAAGGGGTTTCGAAAAGGTAAATAGGTTAAAACTGGGAACAAATTATTTATAAATTGCATCATTCTTGATGAACAATGACAGATACTTTTTATACATGTAGGGTAGTATAGATTTAGGTATATGTTTGTCCTTAAGTATGTTATTATATGAGTAATCGACGATTTAAAATATTGATGTTTATTATATTTGTGTCTTTTAGTTTGAGTGTATTTTAGTAAAATATGATATATAAAAATAGCTAAATAATAAGTGATAAATAAGTGCATTAATATGGTTTTAAATACTGTGTTTATTAAAGTTATGTGACAATAGTGCATAGCTGTAACAGGTTTAATATGATCAAGAATTATGAAGAAAACAGAAGGCCTAAACCATTTAGTGAAATATACATTATTATAAAAAATTGCAAAAAAGTAGGTTGTGAGTTGAACTAGGATCGTTACGTAAAAAACCGAGATAACTGCTCTTCAGATCGAATGGCAATCGCTTCAGTACCGTCTTCCTTGCGCACGTAAATACGCCCGTCCCTTGTCCATACGTATTTCCAATTTTTTAATTTCTTGAGTTCACGTGCTTGTCCGTGCAGCACTCGGTTACGCTTGGTAAGTCTTTCATTAACATAGATCCTTTTGGCTACGTGATCGGGTAGGCTTAAGTCCGAAGAAGTAGTGTCTCTTCGTACCCTGGCGCTCTTAATTAGGTCATCTCGGAGAGATCTTCGCGCGAGCCGCACCACCAACAGCCGCGGCGGCTGCTGCGGGCCGGCGGCGGCGGTGGCGACGATGCGGCGCGGCCCGACTCGCCGCGCGTCCACCACGTCGCGCTCCTCCAGCTCCACCTGCAGCTTCTTGGCCAGCTGCAGCACGATGTGTCCAGCCGACTCGCCCGGGTATTCGGGAACACCACTTATTTGCAAATCATTACTAAGACTTGCTTGTTCGCGATCATTAAGTTCATCCTCTAGTTGGCTGACAGTTTTATTTAGGTTATTAGAGCTGGAAACCTGTTCTTTTAACTGTTTAATTTCGGACTTCAGCGAAATATTTTCACTTTCCAATATGTTTAAACGAAGGTTGTACGATCCGATTTCATTTCTGAATTCATTAAGTTGGTTTGTAAGATCATTAAAGTCTTTTTTAAAATCCCTGCTGATGGATGTTCTAAATTCAGAAAATTTCGAGTCTAATACGTTTTTTAACATATCAACGGTTAGGGATTGGTGGCTAGTGCCAGTAGTTTTTTTTTCAGTACCTACTCCATGCTGTAAATCATCACATGACATGTTCGTAACATCTAATATGCTATTTTGCGTTTCATCGTCACAATGGAGTAGTTGGGGTTTGCGAATCGGAGTACTATCGTTCCTATCTTTGCGCTGCGTAGTGTTTTCACACAAGTTGCATCTCCAAGCCCCGATTTTAGTATAGTTGGCCATGTAAGCTGCGGAAGTTATATTAAGGCATTGATAGTGGTAAGGAGCTTTACAGAGGCAGCATTTAATCAAATCCGTTAAGTCCACCTTTCGTTGACAGGCCAAGCAGTTCATCTTTGTAATAGAAAGTATAGTCAATGTGTAGGTAGATACGTGGGTATGTATGCGTAAAGCTGTTGGCGTTAGATAGCACTTAGACGGGTAAGAGGCTACGAGAATTTGTGTACTCACACGCAGTTTTGATATGTCGCGCTGCAATTGGTTGCTGGTTCGTAGTAGACAAGACTACGAACTACGATGCACAGTTCTGTCCCTTTCTGGTCTCGCGTCGCTCTTGTCTGGCACCGCTTCTCACGTCCGCGCGTCGCTACGCGTAGACAGCTGATACACTGGTACTTGGATACAGACGTTGAACCGTTATTTTAAAATTTAGTTTATATATCTTGATTTTTCGCGTTAACAGTGGGTTTTTTATAAAATCCACTTTTACTATCGTGAGCCTCGCAATGTTCTCTTCATTAGAGTATAATTTTTGTTCCAAAAAACTGGTTATATACTATTTTTTTCCGACAATTATTAGGAGTTGAATTTTAGCATTACCGTATGTAAGTAGTGTTTTCGACTAACTGGAAGAAGAAGAGTTTATGCCAATTTTTTTTCTAAATCTTGCATATAGCAAGAAACTCTTCTGCCACATTTGGAAGTTAATAGGGGAGAAGATGGCAAAAAAACGTTGGTAGCGAGTCTTCAACCACATCGCCCAAAAAACCACAGTCGAGCGCGAAGCAAACACTGCCGTACCATCCTTTTCTGGAACCGTTTTGCCGCAGTTTCAGGGCCCCATTCGAGAACCTCTGGATAAGATTAAAACGCTGAAATTTTCGTCACCTAGAAATGCGTAGTCATACACTTGAAACGAAAAATTTCAAGTCGGTAGATCAATTAATTTCGACACTCACTGACGACTCATGATTATCAAAATAGAACTAACCGAGAGCTTAAATTTGGTACAGAAGTAGATTTTAACGCCCCATAAAAAAAACTCAGAACAAGGTTTAAGGAAGATCTGGGCTACCTGGTGACGCTGATGAGAAAACATATTAAGAGTACTGCCAAACTGTAATAAGCGTATTTACGAGAAATAGTAGTCGATTAACTTTATTCTACTCAATAAATAAAAATATTCTTTCCAATAATAATTATTATTTAAGTTAGCACTCAGCCGCGTCTTTGCTCACGTTATTTAGCATTAGTACCAGTACACATCACTAGATGGCGCTGGCTGGCTGGCTTAAATCCCGGTAGCGTATTTAATTACACATTTAAAAGTTTTTTTTGTGTATTTTAAATATTTGAGAAGTCGTGGAGTTTATTTTTATTGGATTTCACAAGATAATATAATAATAAGAAAATGTAACCATTCAATCAGTCTTTGTCCTGTCAAAAAGAAGTGAAATCCCACCAAAAACATTCTGTAAAAAACTAGCCAAGTCTCGATAGAGCTGCTTGTTTATCTCTAAAAAGTAATGAAATCGCTAAATTAAGTGGAGCCAAGTCTAAGGTTCCTTACTGCGATTTATTTATTATTATAGTTAATTTTACGTGACTTGGCCGTTGAACATTTTTGACACGTTTAGTATGCACAAGTTTATTTACTAAGTTATTTGCAGATTTATTCAAATCTTCTAAACTTCTTTGCCGATTATGTTGAGTCCTCTTCACAATTCCGTATGCAAAGTTTTACAAAAGTGGTGCTGATTGCGAAACCATTTCGAGATATTATGTTTTTAAACAATATTTTCTTGAAATTAAATGAAACAAAGCTAAGATGACCGTCATTTTGTCAAAAAACTGCAACAGTATTTGACCTTCAGTGTTATTTCAAAGACATTTGTTTTTG
>CAUYWD010000111.1:0-26810 GCA_963576735.1 Bedellia somnulentella | reverse complement strand
AGTATGTGTATGTATATAAGTATTAACTTAAGACTTGTAAGCAACTAACTTTAGGTCAGCAATAACTTAAGAGCTTATTCCATTTGTCTGAATGAAGACGTCTGAGAGCCGCAGAATCTGAATTCAGACTAGTGGAATAACGTTCAGAACGCTAGGCTTCTGAAAAGTAGACAAATTTGTGTAGTGGAATAACAAGCGTCTGCGGCAGTTACTTCGAAGGACATCTGAATTCAGAGACGTCAAAGTGGTCTGAATGAAGACGTCTGAGAGCCGCAGAATCTGAATTCAGACTAGTTGAATAACGTTCAGAACGCTAGGCTTCTGAAAAGTAGACAAATTTGTGTAGTGGAATAACAAGCGTCTGCGGCAGTTACTTCGAAGGACATCTGAATTCAGAGACGTCAAAGTGGTCTGAATGAAGACGTCTGAGAGCCGCAGAATCTGAATTCAGACTAGTGGAATAACGTTCAGAACGCTAGGCTTCTGAAAAGTAGACAAATTTGTGTAGTGGAATAACAAGCGTCTGCGGCAGTTACTTCGAAGGACATCTGAATTCAGAGACGTCAAAGTGTAATGGAATAAGCTCTTTACTCACAAGACTAAAATATCGCCATTTATGCCAAAAAGCCAAGGAAAGAAGGAAACTTAGGCAGAATACGTGTAATTTTTAGTAATCGCTGGTTCCAGAGCCCCGCCAAACAGATATCGATGTGAAATAATCGCTGCACAGTGTTCTCTCGCCCGCTAATTAGGGATCCCTTAAAAGCCCCAATACCGTTAGTCGCCTCATACGTACACCCATCGGTAGAAACAGGGTAGTGATATTCTAAGCCGACACTACACAGCGACGAGCGACGATACTAATTTATATTATCAGTCGCTTAATCTATTTATAATTCTGAAGCTCTGACTACCCCTTTCTGGGTTCAAACAGCCGTGAGTATGTTTATGTATGTATCAAAATAGAAAAGGTTATTGAGGTTGTTATTTCACTAAATGCCTCTTATGTCCTATTAGCAAGAGTAAACTTTTTGAATTGAAAAGTATTAAAATAGAAGCATACGTTACCAAAAAAAAAACTTTAAAGTACTTAATCTTAATAAAGTTTAAAAAGTGTTGCCATGCCACACAAAAAGCAAATATTTAAAATCTACCTGATCTACCACATTGGTTTATAATAACAATTTACAGACGGCTTTGGAATCCTTCTGTCCAGCCGCGCCTGCAGCCATCCCAGTCTCGATGACGTCAGAACCAGTCGATATTCCGCGGACGTTGGAAACACTCGCACCACTAACTCACAGCGTAAGTATATAAAACGCTTTATCCAATGCTGCTTTTGGACAGTGTCTTAGTATTATGTATAGTAGAAATATCTACATACATATACTCACGCGTGGTTAGTTCCCATTGGGATAGGCAGACATTACTGCGCTGGTATTGCTTTTAACAAGACAGTCATCTGAATGAGTCGACTTAGTTAGGCCGGTTAAGTCGAAACCAGTTTCCTAGGTAGAGAGAGACGGACCCAGATTCTGGCAAACCCTTTCTAGCTTTGTTCACATCCATCACTCTTTTCATTATGCTCTTTTATTCTTCATCCCCTCACCTGACTGTTGGTAAAAAAATATGCAAACACGAGAGCATGCTGTTTGTGTAATTCGTTGAAAATAAGATATATTTTTTTACCATTATGACTGTCAATTAGCCTCCTAAGAATAAGGCCTGTTAAAGCAAGAATGACTCGTAAGAAGTAAGATGTTGACGGATTATGTAAAAATAATTAATCATGCAGCGATGCAAGCGAAATTAACCACATTCATGGTCCAATCAAAACGGATGATCTTATTTTTGATCTGGATAATGTCAATTAATTGTGATAGTATTATTAATAGCCGCCGTCCCGGAGCCTGGTGAACTCCGGGTACTAAATAACCTTACCTAGTCAAGCGGGGCTCTGGCTAGGCGGACAGTATATTTCCCTTGCTTTCCGTGGGAACCAAATGTGTTTACAAACAATTAAACGCGGTGGCGGCGATGTGGCTCGCCACTCATCACGCCGTGGTTCCTCACGGGGCGAAAAGTGGGCTAAAGAGACCCGCTTTAGTACGATGAATGTGTGTGGAGGGATGCATGAAAAATTAGATGAAGTATGTTTGATTATGGAAGAAAGAAAACTAGATTTTCTTTGTGTAAATGAAACGAAGCGCAAGGGAAAAGAGGTTTCACAACTTGGCCCATTTACAGCTATCTGGTCAGGAGTTGCCGAGAGTGACAAAGCTTTCCAAGGCGTGGGACTTCTGATATCTGAAAGGATGGCTAAGTGCATGAAAGATTATGCGTGTGTGAGTCCAAGGCTCCTATGGATAAAGGTGAAGTTAGGGCTTGTCCGGATGCGCATAATTTGCGTGTATGCTCCGGACATGTCTAGATCACTATCCGAGAGGGAGGAGTTTTGGAATCTGTTAGACGATGTTGCGAATGGGTGTGATGAAAATGAGAAAATTGTTATGTTAGGAGATTTTAATGGTTGGGTTGGTGTGTCACGCAACGGTTGTGAAAGAGTTTTAGGAAAGTTTGGTGATAAAAGAGTGAACGAGAATGGTGAGAAAGTGATTGATGTATGTTTGGAGAGGAATCTTTGTGTTACGAACACGTTGTTTGAACACAAAGATATCCATATGTATACTAGACAGAGGGGAAGCGAGAGAAGTATGATAGATTTTGTGGTAGTGGATGAAAGGCTAAGAGCAAAGGTTGTTGACACCAGAGTCCATAGGGGCATTAACGTTGGCACAGATCACTTTCTCGTTATATCACGATTTAGGGGTCTGTGCACGCGTTGGCGTCACAGGCCTAAAGTGTCAACAACGGATTTTGCGAGAATAAAAGTGGAGAAATTGGAAGAGGATGAAAATATTAGAGATGAATATATGAAGAAATTAGACGACAGGCTAAGTTGCGTGGAGATGAAGGATGAATTGGAAATAGAAGAAGTATGGGATGTGCTCAAATCGTCAATGGTTGAATGTGCGACGGAAGTATGTGGATTGAGTAAAAGAACAAATAGACCACCAACAAGTTGGTGGCATAAAGATGTGAAAGAGGCAGTTGGAGATAAGAAGAAAGCTTGGTTAGATTTACTAGCGATTAAAGCTAGTAAACGAATGGATGCGAGAGTAACAGGTGATGTAGTGAAGAATAGTGAAGATGAATATAAGAGAGTTAAGAATGAGGTTAAGAAGAAAATAGAAAAGAAAAAGCGTGATCTGATAGAATGGTGTGAGAGGAAACTCTCTGATAATTTTCGGAATAACCGAAAGTTGTTCTGGAAATATATCCGGAAAGAAAAGGGAGTTTCCCAAAACACGAGAGTGAATGTTGTGAGAGATGAACAGGGTGAATTGGCGACGGATGAAAGTAGCATAAGACGAGTATGGAAGAACTATTTTGAGGGACTCTTTGAAAAAGAGGATACATCCATTTCTTCGCCAATCGGCAGTAATGTTGATTGGAACGACGTTATGGGTGACTTTAGTGACAGTGAGATCAGTATGGAAGAAATAATGAAAGCAATGAAAAGTATGAAACTAGGGAAAGCGGCAGGGTATGTATGACAGGATAAACACTGAAATGCTGAGGGCTGGTAAAGGGGTGGTGGCTTCCTGGTTGTACTTCCTTTTCCAAAAATGCTGGTCGAGTGGCAAAGTGCCACAAGACTGGTGCAAAGCGGTAATTGTGCCTTTATATAAAGGAAAGGGGTCACACCAGGAGGCTAGAAACTACCGTGGAATTAGCCTACTCAGCATTGTCGGTAAATTGTATGCAAAGGTTTTGATTGAAAGAGTGATGAATGAAACGGAAGATAAAATTTGGGATGTGCAAGCAGGATTTAGAAAGGGAATGGGATGTATGGACCAAATCTTCTCTTTAAGGAGCATCACCGAAAAGTTCTTAGCTAAGAACCGAAAGGTGTATTGCTCCTTCATTGATTTAGAGAAGGCGTATGATAGGGTGGTAAGAAAGTGTTTATGGGAGGTGTTATCCAAGTTCGGTTTGGGGAGTCGACTTATACGTGCACTGGTATCACTCTATGAGGATTCCAGTGCATGTGTGAGAGTAAACGGGGAAAATACTGACTGGTTCGGGATCTCTCGGGGTGTCCGACAGGGTTGTGTAGCTTCCCCGTGGCTCTTCAATTTGTTCATGGATGACTGTTTAACAGAGTTGCGTGAAAGTGATTATGGATTGGGAATGGGTGGATTCATCATTAAATGCCTCTTATATGTCGACGATCAAGTGCTACTTGCATCATCGGTGGAAGAGCTGCAAGAGATGATGAATATTGCATGTGCGTCTTTTGAGAAAAAGGGAATGAGGGTGAATGTGGATAAAACAAAAACTATGGTTTTTGAGAGAGAGGTGAATATGACCGAATGCGTGATTGAGATTAATGGTAAGAAAGTGGAACAAGTGAAAGAGTTTGTATATTTGGGAAGTTTGTTTACTAGGGATGGAAAGTGTGATGAAGATATCGAGAGAAGAGTGAAAAAGGGTAATGCGGTAAATGGAGCACTGGATAGTCTAATGTCTAGTCAGTCGGTATCTGCAAAGGCCCGAATGGCTGTGCATGATGCTGTCCTCGTTCCTACGCTTATGTATGGCAGTGAATGTTGGGTGTGGCAGAAGAAGCATGAAAGTAGAGTGAATGCAGTAGAAATGAGATCCCTCAGAAAAGTGTGTAATGTAAGGTTATGTGATCGTGTGAGGAATGATGTGATTCGTGAAAGGTGTGGTGTAAAAGATGATATTGTAAGAAAGATAGAAAAAGGAATGTTGAGATGGTTTGGGCACATAGAGAGGATGGATGACAGTAAATTGGTGAAAGAGATATATAGAGCCAATGTGGAAGGTAATGTTAGTAGAGGACGACCTCGGAGGACACATTTGGATCAAATAGAACATGTGCTCAAAAAGGCAGGTGTCCGCAGTATGAAGAATAAAAGAGCATGTATGAAAAGATTGATGGATGTAAACGAAGCCAGAGAGGTTTGCCAGGATCGTACAAAGTGGCGATCGATAGTCTCTGCCTACCCCAATGGGAACTAACGGCGTGAGAATATGTATGTATGTATGTATGTTATTAATTTAAGATATTTGAAATATAATAATATTTTAAAATGCACATATCGAAAGGCTCAAAATGATTCTGAAACATTTTATAAATAAAAAATCCTTTAAGAATTAACTATAAGCTATAAGATTTTACAAAACTGATGCATTATCCGGTCTGCCACCACTCAATTCATGATTAATCTATGTTTCAGAGCTCTTCAATCCATCTGGAACAACTTTCCATGTTATCTGAAGATGAACAGTCTTCGGAGTTTATGCCGCTTTTATCAATCAAAGATGAACCCTCTTCTGAAGGAGGTAATGAAAAGTTTTTCGATCTATACCGATCATATTACGTTATCTAACTGAAGAAAACGATTTCTTATTTAATTGGCTATGCTTAGGCCATCAATCATTGGCAATCCTTTATGGCTCTCAATCTTACTTCATTTATAAACCTTCTTTTAGGATTTGGGCCATCATTCATCGTTATACGGAATGGTTATTTATTTATTTCTAATCTAATCCAACAAATTGTGTTTAGAAGCTCCAACGACGAGTGGGGATGAAACCAATGAAAGTCAGTCTTCTCGAAGCTCAGGCAAATCGTGGACTGCCATTGATATGGAGAATGCCCTTCAAGCTCTCAGACAACAGGATATGACACTCACTAAGGTTACCTTAATTTTGTGTTTTTTTTATTAGTTCAAATCTTTGTGTTTGTGATTATGTAAAAACCATCATTCACCATCATGAGCCTATAGACGTCCACTGCTCTATCTCTATAATATGTATGACTGTATGTAATAAACATCTCCAAAGATATAGAATAGAATAGACTAACTCTTTATTGCACATCAAACACAAATTTACAAAAGAATTTATCATACAGTTTACAGTGAGGTACAATCGGCGGTCTTATCGCTAAAAGCGATCTCTTCCAGACAACCTTTTTTTTATACACAACAAACTATCATCAGCTCCTCCAGGTCCTTTCCAAAAAACTCACCAAGACGTTGTTTCTATTTGTTAGAATACTTAATTTCTCTGATATTTGAAATGTTCTTTTCACAATACATAACAAACATTCACATCATGTTACATGTTCACACACCACATTCTATTAAAATTAAATAGTTCAAACTAAACATACTGAACCATCACCAATTCCTACTATTTGGATTCCTTTCGTAAACGAAGAATTCAATAAGGAAGTTAGTATCCCTACATTTCAGGCTTCTGCAAAGTTTGGGATACCATCCACGACGCTGTGGCAGCGAGCACACCGCGCCGGTATCGACACTCCCAAACGCGAGACGTCGGGGCGAGGCTGGCAACCCAACGCGTTGCGAGATGCGCTGTCTGCTCTACGACAGGGAAAACTTTCTGCTAATAAAGCTAGTAAAGCTTATGGTAAGAATATGTTTTATTAAGTATGACATGCAGTGCTCGTGAGAGGTGACTTCAGGGTAAGGGATTAAATTAAATAATGTGATGGACTAATTTTCACCAATATTACCCAATAAAACTCCAAAGCGCCTAAGCAAATTTTTTAGTTCTGGCTACTCCTTTTGAGATTTATAACCGTGAGTATGTTGAGTGTATGTGAGTTTACGAGTTTGCTAGGATAACAAAATATAAATCTCACTTGTTGATTAAGGTTGTAAGCGTAGGCGAAAATCATCATGACGAAATCCAAATGGCTGAGTTTTACTTGCTCCCCTGACTTTTGACTCTGACATCGAACAAAGCGCTAATAAACCAACGTACCCTAATCAATGTACTAACGTGACTTTTTTTGTCACTTTTTGGAAGTTCACTATCTAGGCAAAAAATGGGTACTCTGAACATCGTAGGGCGAGGTAAACAGAAACCCATCATGAAGAAGAATCATTGAAACCAAAAAGTACATTTTCTTAATTTCAAATCTGTATACATCTGTATACACTTGTTGTTGGAATTGAAGCTAGGAGACAGAGTTACTATAAGTACGGGAAAACTGTATAAATAAAACTACACATTCAACTTCTTTATTTTGGATTGAAATAAAAAATGTTATATGTTGTAACGTTACGTGTCTTAAGTCTTAATCCCCTTATGGAAATAAAACCTAAGACACGAAACGCGGAGACCAAGGAGACTAATAAAACAAGAAAGAAGTTACACCAGTCTATTAAAAATTAGATGTACACAATACAAAAATATTACAAGAAGGAATTATATAAAATAAATATAACTAAATAACGATACTGATGCGATTCCAAACTTCCACGTTCTGGCTAGAGCAAAGGTATTAGTAATCTCCAAAACCAGTAGTATAGCCGGCGAAATCAAAGGTCCAGATATCAATCTTTGATGATTTTTAGTCCACAAGCCAATAAGACCAAATGATTGGTCACTTCGGAATACCACTCTGACTGGTTTAACAAATTCTGCCAGGGTATAAAATTATATATATTATTCTTAGGTGTTTTTAAGCAAAAGGACACCAAGTAGTAAAGGTTGTTCAATATAACAACGGTAGTATAACTCCCGCGAGTTAACATGACACCTGGCTCGATTGACGTTTGTTGAAAGTACTGAGTGCATAAAAGTCAGCTGACCTTTTTTAAATGGGGTACAATTATTTTTTTATTGAGTTGCAAATTTATTTTTATATCAGATATTGTTCAGTATGTTGGGTACATTGCCTTCGCAATGGGTGCAAAGCCTTTGGCTGTAGCACTGATTACTTTATACTCTGTATATATTTATTTGTGATTAATAGTTATCAAATTACATCTATCGTAATAACTTATCAAAATACGTATAATAAATAGTATAATTACATGCATATACTCACAGCTATAAATCCCTAGAAGGGGTAGCCAGAGCTAAGGAACTAGAAATTCCTCAGCCACTTTTGGCAAGTTGAGTGGGGGAAAAGATGGTGAAATAAAAGTTGTTGGTGATAGGTCTCCAACCGCATCGCCCAAAAAGCCCCAATACCGTTAGTCGCCTCTTACTTACACCCACCGGCAGAAATGGGGTAGTGTTATTCTAAGCCAACACTACACAGCTAACATAATATACACAGCTAGTATACACAGCTAGAATAATTAACTTCTGATAGAAATTAAACAAACATACAATATTAAATAGATTTATTTCAAGATAATTACTCATCAACATCACTCATTTCTTCAATACCTGACATAATAGATGTGTCACTTTCTTCTCCCTCGCTCGCTTCACTGTCGGAGCTTTCTTCACCCCAAAGTGAAATAATAAACTCCCTTTCTCTTGTTTCCTGCAGTCGATCTTGCAGCAAATATTCTTTTTCAAGTCTCTGTACATGATTTACCTTCTTTTTCCAGTCAGCAGCAATTAGGGAAACAATTGCTTCTTTAGTTAATTTTTCAATGTGTTTCTCCGACTGATCGATATTTTTTTCTGCCACCCTTTGTTTGATCAAATTCCAGATATATTCGATCGGATTAAGATCACAGTGGTAGGGTGGCAGACGTACGACCCCGTGGCCGTGCTCCCTTAGTAATTCGTCTACCACATATTTTTTTTCTGGCTTATTCAATCTTATAATTTGATATAGCTCTGGTTTTGTCATATTTGCAGCATAACTTACATTATTATTTGTTAACCAGCTTTGCATGTCACTCTTCAATGATGACTGGCACGGATTTTTTTCGGATTGCGTTGAGTGGTACGGAGCATTATCAATCACAACTTTGCCACTTGGAGGCAAGTTCGGCAACAATTTTTCATGTGTTCATCTGTTCTGATCTCATTTTCTGAATGTTTTTATGTCTTTCAAACAATAAAAATTTAAGAAAAAATATTTACACGATTCTTTTTTTTTTTTTTCAAAAAAAAAACTGGGCCTTTTGATTTTGACCCATATGTTATTTTAGAACTTAATAGCATTTTTTATTCATTTCGGTTGATAGACAAGGCTACTTATTAATAAATATCAATTTTAAAGAAATTCTTAATATTGTATGTATTATTATCGTTATTGTAGTTTTTGAATGGAATCTTATCAATTCATCAATATCATACTTCAGATATCTCGCTTCAGTGACTCTTCGACTCTTTGTGAACTGAACTAAATGAACTAGTAAACTAAATGAAAGATATACTTCAGTACCCCCAATTAATATATGTCTTTCTTTTCACTGAAGTGACACATTTTGCGCACGTCCAGAGATGCTAACGCTACTGGCGAGAGCGGGGCGCTGCGCGGGATAGCGGGGGGAGGGTTGTTTGTCGAGCCAGGTGTCATGTTAACTCGCGGGAGTTATAGTAGCTATCCGAAAAAATCTTCAGTAAGATATACTTTTTAAGGATCTCTTGTAGAATGATAAATCCGTTCTTCCTCCATAAAAAAACATCTTGACAATCAATAAAAAATCCCAATAGACAATAAAACCTAAAAGAAGGATTTTTTAAAAAGAGTTTCAGTTAACATAAAAAGATGAAAACAGATAAATTTGAATAAGTAAAATGTCCTAGCCTTACATTAAAAATAAAAATAAATGCCTGCGCTATCATTTTACACACCAAAAATGAATTAAAATTATATCATTTAACATATTTTAAAACTATCTAACCTTCGTACACAAACACATTGAAAATTGATCACTAATAAAAAAGTTTAAGATAAAATAAAATTTGACTACTCTCAGCTCCGTCGTTGCCATAACAACAACAAAATAAAAACAATAAAGGCTGGTTTACACAGTGCGAGCTGCTGCCTGGCAAGTAGACAGCTACTCGGTTTGTCTACTCGTCCGCCAGTAGCTCGGCTCGCCTTTGCTGTCTACACAATACCCAGTCCCAGTCCGAGTCGAGTTGCGATGTCCACGGGGTTCCACTCACAACTGTCCGGCTGGCACTGGCGAGCTACTGCCGAACGCGTCCAAACGATGCGAGCGACGGCCGAGCCGCTGTCATAGGCGAGTTGCTGCCGGGCGAGCAGGCGAGTGAAAACAAAAAGTGTTGAAGTAACTCGGATGCGAGCTACTGACCAACTCGCACGTACGAGTTACTCGTAAGTTACGTCCAAACAGTGCGAGTTACTACAGTGCAGCTACTCGGAAGGCTGACTCGTACGTTAGCTCGCACTGTGTAAACCAGCCATAACATAAACCAGAGAAATAAAAATATTATCGACAAATCGCAGAAAAATAATAAAAAGGAACTAAACAATGATATATAACCGCAGGAGACTAACATAAAAGGAAATAAATAATAATAAAACGGATTAACAATATTTACAGGTAAGGTTTTATATATTACAATGTATGCAATAAAAATGTATCTTCAGGTGTTTCTACACATTGCTATTTGCTAATTACAGAAAATTGTGCAGCTTTAATAATTCAATTAAATTTAAACATTCTAGTCTTAAATTTTCAAATGGTCTTCCATCCATTTGAAAATTTAAGACTAGAATTCAAGGTACAAATAACATGACTGTCACAGGATTAATTACGACTTAGTTTTCATCACGATGTTTTCCTTAACCGTCGAAAACCATGACAAATAAACCACAATATGATTTTAGAAAAGACGCAGATATTTAGAGTGACTGTAGGATTTGCGGTGGTGTTCCCCACTGAGCTATCACAGTTGTAATCCCGTATATACCTAATGTCCGCAGGCATCCCGAGCAGCACGCTGTACAAGGTGGCGCGGCGCGAGGGCATCCGGCTGGTGGCGCCGTTCCACCTGGCGGGCACGGCGTGGCGGCCGCGCGACCTGCAGCGCGCGCTGGCCGGCATCCGCCGCGGCGACCACTCCGTGCAGCGCGCCGCCCACACCTACGGGATACCTACTGGTGAGATCTTTGCTGCCAAATTACCTTTCAGTATGGGGCACCTTACCCGCATTTGGGAGACTGGACAAGTTCCCGATGAATGGAAACAAGGCCTTCTGATGGAAGTTCCTAAGACGGGTGATTTAACGCGATGTGATAACTGGCGCGGCATTACACTACTACCTTTCGCCGCAAAAGTTCTAGCGAAGATTCTGCTCAACCGCATCGCACCAGCAGTAGCTGAGACGCTGAGGGAAGAACAAGCCGGTTTCCGCTCCGGACGCTCCTGCACAGACCACACTAATACCTTGCGCATACTGATCGAGCAGTGTGTCGAATGGCAGTCGGAACTACTGCTGGCATTCGTCGATTTCGAAAAAGCCTTCGACACTGTGAACTGGGGCGCGTTGTGGTCCAGCCTTAGTCGCAGGGGCATCCCGCAGTGTATTATTGATATAATCCGCGCCCTGTACGAAGGTAGCACATGCCGGGTGATTCATGAAAAGGAGCTGGGAACACCAATATGCATTGCTGCGGGCGTCAAGCAAGGATGCCTCTTATCGCCGCTTCTCTTCATTATTCTGTTGGACGACGTCATGAGAGCGGTCACCCAAACACCTCTAGGTGTGAAATGGGGCGCTTCTGTCTTAGAAGACTTGGACTACGCGGACGAAATTGTGTTAATCTCGCCAACTCTAGCCATTTAGAAGCTTAACTTGAGAGCCTTAGAAAGCAAGCAGAAGTCATGGGCCTGCGAATTAATAAACGCAAAATAGTCGACATGCGGATAAATCCTTCAACGACAGAACCATTGAAGCTTCAAGATTCCCCCCTAGAATCCGCTCGTAAGTTTGTTTACGTCGGTAGTGTTATTACGTGTCAAGGAGTGCAGACGAGGATGTTGAAAGCAGGATACGGAAGGCAAACGCGGCCTTTGCCCAACTGAGACCTGTCTGGGAATCAAATGTCCTTTCCCGTCGAGTAAAGATCTCACTCTTCGAATCCGTGGTGAAATCCGTTCTGCTCTTTGGCTGTGAAACGTGGAGAGTCACAAAGGGGCTGATGAATAAGCTCCAAGTCTTCGTCAACAAGTCCCTGAGGTCAATCCTCCGCATTTACTGGCCAATGAAAATCCGGAACGTGGACCTGTGGAACCAATGCCAGCAGACTCCAGTTGTGACTGACATCGCACTGAGAAAATGAAGGTGGAAGGGGCACACATTTCGAAGAGGGACCACAAACGCCAGCATTGCTTTCGAGTGGAAACCACCGGACGGGTCAGGCTCGCGCGGCCGTCCCGTACACACTTGGCGCCGGAGCGTGGAGAGCGAGCTGCGAGCGGCGGGACTGAGCTGGAGTGCGGGAGGGAAGTCGCGGCAGACAGGAATGCGGCGGGAGCGCGTGCAGGCCCTGTGCACCAGTGGGGTGCCTTAGGACGACAACAACAACAACAACAACAACAACATGGGGCACCTGCTGCCCGGCTAGTACGAGCGGTGTTTAAACTAGTTATCGCGTGGGATAAAGCAGCCATCTCTTACGCACTAACTTAGTATCGTATACTGCCATCTAATTTAAACCGTTATCGTGTCGATAAAATAGCGCTCGTACTTGCCCTTCTGGTCAATACTTATGTATCGATTTAAATTTGTCTATGAGGTAAGTACTGGTGAGCTCTTTGCTGCTAAATAAACTTTATTATAGGATATAGGTAAACACTTTCATATCAAATATCCTTTTAGTATGTAGTACTTGCTGGTGAGCACTTTTATATTAAATATATTTTACTATGGGATATGTACAGGTGAAGTCTTTGATACCAAAAATCAATTAGCATTTACTACGAGTACCTCATTAGGTCTGGTCTCGATGGGGTCTGTGATATTTAATGAGCTTTTACTACGGGTGAACACTTTAGTACTAATTGACCATTACTATGGGATACCTACGGGTAAACACTTCAGTACTTAAAACCTCTATATCGAAATACTATATCGAACTTGAATATATAAGATTCTTAGATGTGATAATATAAACTGCCGAAACGGCAGCGCTACTAGTTTTGCACATAACCGACATTATTTCTCCAGATTTTTACAACTCGTTCTTATTGAACATATCGAAATTTTATAGAAAGAGCAAGACGTGAAAACACAGAAACTTTTAAATACCTGTGATTTTCTTCCAATCATTCATTTTTTTAATGATAACTGGGATATATTTCGAATTCTCCGGTCCGGAATATTAACGGAAAGGCGCTACATAAGATATGAAAATTTTCAGGAACTCTGTATGGACGGTGCAAACGAGAAGGAATTGAGTTGTCGAGATCGAATCCCACGCCGTGGTCCGAAGACGCTATGGGAGAAGCTCTGGAGGCTGTTAGGTAACTTAACAAATTACCTAAATTATTATCGCAATAAAAACTGTAAAAAGACAGGAGTGTTTGGTTTATTGGTCAACAAGTATTGCAAAAACATCGAAAAGACAATGACAGAAATGGTTTTAACTTATTTTTGAACTAGGCTACGTAAATCCATGAAGTTCAGCAAGTAAAACTATTGACCTCAATATTATGTTAATTATTTATTTCATGTTAAAGTTTAATACAAATACTTTGGGATATATAGGTCGTCGTTCACATTCAACAATAATAATGCAAGGTAAAAACAGCCTGGAAAATATAGTTACAAGACAGTGAAATAGTCACTTATTCGTTCAATTCGCTAAATTTTTGCATACATACATACATATGCTCACGGCTATAAATCCCTAGAAGGGGTAGCCAGAGCTAAGGAATTAAAAATTCCTCAGCCACTTTTGGAAAATTTAGTGGGGAAAAGATGGTAAAGTAAAGGTTGTTGGTGATGGGTCTCCAACCGCATCGCCCAAAAATCCCTTAAAAGCCCCAATACCGTTAGTCGCTTCTTACGTACACCCATCGGTAGAAACGGGGTAGTGCTATTCTAAGCCGACACTACACGGCGTAAAAATTAAAATTATTACGCCGTGCTAAATTTTTGCTTCAATAATTATTATTTTTAATAATAATTATTGAAGCAAAAATTTTAATAAAATGGCGTAGGGATGTGACGACCCCACCGCCCATTGTTGGAATGGCAGGATGAAATGTTTACCAGCTTGCCATTCCAGCAATGCAAATAGTCAGCGCTTGAGTTTGTAGGTGTTGACCGTGTCTACAAACTGGTCTCAGCGCAAAATAGAGCAATAACGGTCTCCCCGGGGCAAGTGAGTGAAACCCCGGGTGAATCTTTACTCATCGTAATGGTATGGAAGACAACGATGAGCGTATAGGGCCGCTTCCCTTGGGTGATCGAAGGGGCACGTCTGGAGCTGGGGCTGGACGTGGCAGCATGCGGTCCCCCAGCCGCCGCAGACCGGCCCGACCACCTGGCCGGTCTGCGTGACCACCTCAGCCACCAGATGGCTTGGCATCGGTTGGGACTGGGGCAACTCAGTCCCAGCAGTCGGTGCCCGCCGCTGGTGGAACAAGGCGTCGCATGGCATGGACGGTCGAAATGAATAGAAATGCCATGCGGGCCTATATTAGGGCCTCGGGTTCAAGAACTGGACGGACGGGTTATCGGGCAGCAATGTACCGCGAATTTCTGCGACTGGAGCCCAATTTGACCGTCACAGAACAAAACCTGGCGGATCGAGTTTGGTATATACAGCGCTCAGAACTTTTTAGCACTACCGAACTCGAACAATTACGACGCGAGGCTGTTCCCCCGCTAGACGAAGAGCCACCTGTGCAGGTTCTCCCTCCAGTCCCTGAACGGGAAGTACGGAGGGAGCAAATTGCTAACCTGCCGGATGTGGGTGGTGCGGAAAGCGATTGGGGAACAGTCTCCCTGGATTTGGATTTGGTGAGGAGTGCACTCGAAGAGACGATCATGGAATATCGCCAAGTGCCTCTCGAAAGGAGGCCAAGGCTGCCCCGAGTTCCTCTCAGCATCAAGGTTCGGGATGTCGTTGAGGCCGTCAATAACATGCTGCCCTCATTTTTAGAGAGCAGCATGGACCTTTGGGATACGGATTCAATTCTCTTTGGCGCCGCAATGACAGTTTGTCAATTTGTCGGCGTCAGGATGCCGCCAACAAGAGCTGGTGGCTCCCGCCAGGCTGGCAGTACTAGTCCCAGGACTAGAGCTAGACCAGCCTGGATGAGGCGGATTGAAAGCCGTATCACAAGGGCCAGGGTCCTCATCGGCAAACTGACCAGCTTCAGATCAGGCAACAATAGGCCGAGGGTGGTGCGCTTCGTCAGGGAGGCATTCCCTGGTGAGAATGTCTTTGACAACTCACCGGAGTTTGCCTGTAGACTGGTGGAGCGCATCGATGATCTGAAGCAGAAGATCGCTGCTTGGGGTAAGCGAATTAGGCGATATTCTGAAAGGGTAAAGAGGTACCAACAGAATCGTCTCTTCATGAGTGACCAGAAGAAGTTCTACAGAACTTTGGAGCGTCCCGATGTGGTTTCGACAGGTCAGCGACCGGAAAAAGCCGATGTAGTTGCCTTTTGGCGTGGGCTTTGGTCGCTGCCTGTTGATCACGAAGAGGGCCGATGGTTCGAGGCGGTCGAGGGAGCGTGCGAGCCCATAGCGCCCATGAACCCCGTCAACATATCCGAGGAGGATGTGGTGGCTGCGATCCGTAAGGCTCCGAACTGGAAAAGTCCGGGACCGGACGGATTGCACCATTACTGGTTGAAGGGGTTCACGCGCTGTCACGCTACTCTCGCCCGTCAGTTCCAAAGCGCCCTCGAGAGTGGGACGCTCCCGAACTTGTTAACTACTGGGGTCACTCATTTAGCTCCAAAGAGCGATGCTACCGCGGATCCATCACAATACCGCCCCATTACTTGTCTTTGTACAATTTACAAGACCTTGACATCCGTTCTGAGCTCCAAGATTACTCAACACATTGTTGATACGAGGGCTGCTATTTATGTATCCGGAACTGGCCACTTACAGAACAATAATTTAAAAAGTAATTACATCATTTAAAAATAGAACTCTTTAGCTTTAGAATACATTTATTTTTATGTGACTGTCAATTGTTTTCACATCGTAGCGTCATTTTGAAAATTGCGTGTCTTCACCACCATGGATTTAACTCGTGAACATTTTCGTGCCATGATTTTTTACGATTTTCGGCGTGGTCTAACTCAAAAACAGTGCATCGATCAGCTTACTTCAACTTTTGGGGATGAAGCACCCTCAAAGACCACTGTGTATCACTGGTTTAGCGAGTTTAATCGTGGACGATCTAAGCTTACTGATGAAATTAAAGAAGGTCGCCCTAAAACGGTCGTTGTACCTCAAAACATCGATGCTGTCCGGGAACTAATAACTCAAGATCGTCATGTTACATATCGTGAGATAGAGGCATCTCTGGGCATTAGTATGACGAGCATACATAAGATACTTCATGAACATTTAGCTGTAAAAAAAATTTGCTCCCGTTGGATTCCGCACAACTTGAGTATTGATCAAAAACAGGCTCGTGTCGATTGGTGCAAAGAAATGTTAAAAAAATACAACCGTGGTGCGTCAAAAGCTGTTTATAATATCTACACAGGTGACGAATCTTGGATCTACGCTTACGACCCCGAAACTAAGCAGCAGTCCACGGTGTGGGTGTTCCAAGATGAGCCGAACCCAACAAAAGTTATTCGTGCAAAAAGCACATTGAAGCAAATGGTCGCTTGTTTTTTTGGTATAAATGGCCATGTAGCTACAGTGCCTTTAGAGAATCGTAAAACTGTTAATTCGGAGTGGTATACGACCATTTGTTTGCCGGAAGTCTTTGAACAAATAAGAAAGACTAACCGACAACGTAGAATCATTCTGCATCACGACAATGCTAGCTGTCACAGGTCGGCCGTCACAACTCAGTTTTTAGAAGCTCAAAAGATCGAATTGACAGGTCATCCGCCGTACAGCCCTGATTTGGCACCCAATGATTTTTATTTATTTCCAAATGTGAAGAAAAAATTACGTGGTCAACGTTTTTCGAGCCGCGAAGAGGCAGTCGATGCGTTCAAAATGCACGTTTTGGAGATACCTCAGTCTGAGTGGAAAAAGTGCTATGAAAATTGGTTTCAACGCATGCAAAAGTGTATAGATCTGAGCGGCGAATATTTTGAGAAGCAATAAAACCATATTAATTGATATATGTTTGTTTCTTTTTTTTATTCCGGATACATAAATAGCAGCCCTCGTAACAATGTGATATCTGGAGCTCAGAACGGATGTAGGGGCGGTAGTCGCGGTAGCAAGGAGCTACTCCTCATCGATGCAGTCGTAGGCCAACTGGTCAAACGCAACCGTCGGAACTTCTCCGCTGGCTGGATAGACTACAGGAAGGCGTTCGATTCGGTGCCTCATACATGGCTCATGAGGGTCCTCGAGCTGTACAAAATTGATAGTGCAGTTCGACACTTCCTCGGGCAGTGTATGGGGTGCTGGAGAACGATCCTGAGTTTAGACGGTCAGCGGATGACGGACGCGGATGACCAAATTGATATAAGGCGAGGGATTTTCCAGGGCGATTGCCTGAGTCCAGTTTGGTTTTGCTTGGCCCTGAATCCTCTAAGTACAGTCTTGGAGAATTCAGGGACAGGCTTTCAGTTTCGGAGAGGCGGACCACGCTTGCCTCATCTCCTTTACATGGATGACCTGAAGCTTTACGCCCCCACGGCTGACAGATTGGCGGAGCTACTGACGATCACTAATGATTTCAGTGGTTCCGTCAAGATGGAGCTCGGGGTCGATAAGTGTGCGGTCATTCATGTCGAGAAGGGGCATGTCGTGCACTCTGATGGTGTCGATGTCGGCACCAATCATTTGAGGGCACTCTCCGAGGCTGAAACATACCGGTATCTGGGCATGTCACAAACCATCGCGATCGGTGTGAAGGTGGCAGACGTGAAACAGGGTGTTTGCGAGGAGTTTTATGAACGCCTGAAAAGTGTGCTTAATAGCTACTTGTCAGGTGTTAATAAGATCCGAGCCATTAACTCCTGGGTCATGCCTGTGCTGATGTACACGTTTGGCGTGCTCAGATGGACTCAGTCCGAACTAGACGCTCTGGACAGACGAGTCCGCACGACGATGACCTCTCATCGAATGCATCATCCGAGATCGTCGGTTATGAGATTGTATATCCCGCGGAAGTGTGGTGGTCGAGGCCTCTTGAGTGCCAAAACCATGCACAACCGCGAGATATGCAACCTCAGAAACTATTTTTTGACGATGACGGATGATAGTATTCGGGGAGAGGTGGTCGCTAGTGATAAAGGACTGACTCCCTTATCGTTGGCCTCACAGGATTGGCGAACCCCGGAGGTACTTAGCACCTCTGATCGGGAGTCCGTATGGAAAGAGAAGGAGCTGCACGGGAGGTTTTACAAGGTACTTCACGAACCTTTCGTGGACCGTAAAGCCTCCCTGCATTGGCTGCGTTTCGGGGACCTCTTTGGGGAAACCGAAGGTTTTGTCTGTGCAATACAAGACCGGGTTATCAAGACGCGGAACTATCGGAAGTACATCCTAAAGGACGGTACCACAGACATCTGTCGAGCATGTGGCCGTCCCGGAGAGTCACTTAGGCATGTTATTTCCGGTTGTTCGGCTCTTGCTAACACTGAGTACTTGCACAGACACAACCAAGCAGCCAAAATCCTACATCAGGAGCTCGCTCTGAAATACGGACTCTTGCAACAGAGGCTGCCGTATTACAAGTATCTGCCGGAGCCAATCCTAGAAAACGACCAAGCCAAAATCTATTGGGACCGATCCGTTATCACGGACAGGACTATTCTAGCGAATAAGCCTGATATCGTGGTATGGGATCGGTCGCAGTCGAGGGTATTTCTAGTGGATGTCACTATCCCACATGACGAGGGTCTCGTGAAAGCCGAAACCGAGAAGCGTCGGAAGTATCTTGATCTGGCTCACGAGATCACCGACATGTGGGGTGTGACCTCGACTGAAATTATCCCAATTGTTTTGTCCGCGAACGGGTTAATTCCAACCAGCCTCGCGACCAACTTGAGGCGGTTGGATTTCTGTGGCGTGTCGGTTCCAGCACAAATGCAGAAAGCGGTGCTGCTCGATACGGCTCGGATCGTCCGTCGGTTCTTGAACCTGACTCCCTGACCCCGACCGACTGTGCTTTTGTTGGGGAGTACCGCCTCTCCCATTTAAAATTTATATTTTCTTTTTCGGCCATGGGAGAGGCGAGGAACTAAAAATCATGCCTAAAATAATAATAATATTCTTTATTTCGCACAACAAGGTACATAACATACAACATACAATGGTTAGTAAGAAGACTTAAGACTATTTTTAGTAAACTATATGTATGATACAAAAAAAAAGACAATATAAAAAAAATACAACACAATTAAAAAAAAAACAACACAATTAAAAAATTTATAACAAGCAATAATTATTTACATTATAAACAAACAGGCTACCTGATATTATGTACAATGCTAACGGACACACGGACCAGAACTTCCTTTGAGGACGTTCCTTTGATTTCTATTTAATTGCACATCCGAACGAAAGTTGTTCTTTCAGTTTGCAAAATCTACGCAAATGTAATTGTGAAATATCTCATGAACCATGCTGTTTGGAGGAATAAATCTTGTTTCAAAAAGGATGCTTTTTCATCGTCCCACAAAGTATTTGGCATTGATCACAATCATTAACTTTCGAATGATATGAAACTAGGGCCCCTTACGATTCTGTCCTTGTTTTGGCATTTTTGCATTTTAGATTAAGAAAAAGTTACGTCTCTGCCAACCCCAAAGAAAACTAATGGAGTGTATATATTTATATTATTTATGTAAATATATACAAATAAAAATATATATTTTCTGGAAATTATAATAACAATGACATATTATTCAAAGTGGTGCTAGTAATCATTACACCGAAGGGCCTGAGCATACCTTCAATATTTAATTCGATGTTTTAGCCATTACCCAACACACTACTGGAACGGATCCAGCCCCGAAGAAATGTGCGCATCCTTGTATGCATGTGCATAGGCACCCAAAAATCTCTTGGCCATAGTCATTAGTTTCATCATATCAGCTTTAGCCTCATTAGACCATTAAGTCGTGAGGTCGTGGGCCTGCCCATCTTGCCATATGGCTGTATCTGCCTTTGACACACTAGCCTAGTGAAGGTCGGGGCCAGCAACTAACAATTCAGTGATATTGAAGTTGGTCTGCAATTAATTTAAACCTTCATACTGTTTCAGAATTGGTCAAATGTCAATAAACCAAGCAGCAATTCATTTCAACTTGCCGTACTCATCACTGTACGGAAGATTCAAAAGATGTAAATATAATCCGGTACGTCACAAAGTTATTTTAATAAACTTATAAACAAGGCATTTGTTGCCGACTCGAGGTAATCTTGTTTTGCACGGCCATTGCAAAAGAATTGAAGTTTTACCATCAGTTTTAGAGCCAAGCAATGCTCCTAATATAGCAAAATCCACCACACACAACCCATGAATAACCCTTACGGACGGTTTAAGTATAAATACACACATACATACATATTATACTCACTGCTATAAATCCCTAAAAGGGGTAGCCAGAGCTAAGGAATTAGAAATTCCTCAGCCACTTTTGGAAAATTCAGTGGGGAAAAGATGGTATAAAAAGGTTGTTGGTGATGGGTCTCCAACCGCATCGCCCAAAAATCCCTTAAAAGTCCCAATTCCCGTTAGTCGCCCCTTACGTACACCCGCCGGCAGAAATGGGGTAGCGCTATTCTAAGCCGGCGCTACACAGCTAAGTATAAATATAAAAGCGAAAGATATTAATGCCGAATCCGTAACGGTGGCCGAGTTATTATGTTCTTGTTTATAATGCAAGATGGCACCAGCTGTAAAAACGGTAGTTCAACACTTATCTGGTTATAATTAATATATCTCAAACAAATTCCTGCAACCCTTCATTGGCGATCAGACTCCCACATGGCCATTTTTTATATTTTAAAACTAATTTTCCATTGATATCTCAGTGGGTAGACCACCATGCAGACAGGTATGGGTTCAAGCCCCGGGTCGGGCTTTCACCAATTTGTATTCTCTAAAGGCATATGTGTGGTTAATTTATCTTGGTTTTTAACGCTGAGGGAACACATTGTGAGGAACCCCACATGCTTAAATTGTAGTTTGTCGCGTGAAATAGTGTTTGTACAAAGCGGCGATAGGCCTGCCCCTATCACGTGTATACACTATCCAACCAAAACGTGGGTATTGTGAACTCCAGGAGACAATAATATCACTTTATGGTCAGAAGTAACAGCGTATCAGCGATATATAGCTAAAATGTTTGATTCAATTATATTTAATTATAGTACAATATTGTGGTATTAAGTACAGATGACATTTTTATATTCTTTTTAGCGCTCGAAACGGTAAACGCTCCGTTTATTATTGTATATTAAAATTGTTTTTTGTTATTGGTAATTGCAATTTATCAAACTTATGGAACCTTTCATTTCTTTTCAGGCTGCCCCACAGCAACAAACTGTAGAATCTCCTGAACTGAACCCTGGCAACACACAATCTCAAGGTTCCTACCAATCCTACCAACACGACGTTCTTCATCCCATTTATCATAATCAGATCAATCAAATGGAGGAGTCCCCATCAATACACTACACATCAATACATCAACATTTAACACACGATCAAACTGTGTGTGAAGAGAATACCTACAACGATACCATGTATTATTACAACCACAGCAATGCTATTGTAACAAGTTGAAATTTGGAATTTTGAATTGAGTTTGGATTTATTTTATACTTTAGTAAGATATTGAAGTGGTTACGTACAATACGGGTAATAAGCAATTTTTGTATAAGCAATTTAAAGACGAAGTTGTTGAATGTGTCATAGAATAACTAAAAATAAGATGTCCTTTGAGGTGTTCTTACACTTTCCACAACTTATATAAATACATAAACTCACGGCTGTTTGTACAAAAAAAAAAACATAGGTAGATCAAACTTTTCTTATTATTAGTTTGTGCGACCATTTGAGTTGGTTTTGGTTTTATTAGGAGTTAAAAATAATGATTTTAACTTCTTTAAGTATGACGTGAGAAGATCTGTTGCTATCTTTACAACAAAATACGTAAAACATGTGATGCTGCTCCGTTTTCTTTATATGCACCACAACATATATTGTTAATCTTTGATCTCCGCTCCATAATATGTAACTTTAGTTGTTAAGAAAAAGAAACGATGTGCAATAAAACGATTAGAGTGATATTTGCAATATTTTTTAACCGTCTGAGAAACGATTTTCTTAATTAAGGCTTAGTTTTTAGTAGGTCCGTAATTGTTTTAATATTATTAAGATAGACAATAAAAGTTTACAAATAACTGACAGTCGTTTCATTATTTACTGGAAGATTAATTTCTTGCATTTGGATTGGAGGTGTCAATATTAGTTTCATACTATAATGTACCTTCTATGTTTTCTGAACTTCTGTGAAAAAATACAAACAATAAAAGCATTTCTTTAAAATAAATTGTTGTTATTTCTTCAACATAAATTGTTAAACTTAAATGACTAAATGAACAGATGTATAAAGAAATAAAAACTACATAAACTCTTCACATCCAAATTTTTAAAATAAACATACATACATATACTCACGGCCATAAATCCCTTGAAGGGATTCTTCTGCCACTTTTGGAAGTTGAGTGGGGAAAAGATGGTTAAATAAAGGTTGTTGGTGATGGGACTCGTCGCCTCTTACGTACACCCACCGAAATAAATAAGTTAGTGCTATTCTAAGCCACTACACAGCTTGCGTTGGGTAATTTCGGCTTAGAATACTCTGATTCTGCCTGGGGCGTGCGGGTCGTGCGAGGCGAGGCGACTAAGGGGGTGTGTCGTGAAATCTTATCACAAACCACTCAACTTGAAAATTCTGATTATTAAATTCAAAGCTCTGGCTACCCCTACTATTTAGATCCATGCCCATGCATAGCTGGATTAGTAGTACTTTAATCGCTTACTAATTCAGGGGTTTTGGGCAGCGACCTGCATAGACGTTTTAGATACAAACGATGTTATATTTAATTAGCTTGTTTTTAATTCAATTAGTAAATTCAGATTGAAAATAAATGAACCTCAAAGCGTATACTTTTATACACTTCCATAACTTAACTGAAGCTAACAAATTCCTCGGAAGGGTGGCATAGGTTGTTTTTCTGAACATTACAATATGCGATCATCTAGTATTCATTCACTTTATGTTCTGTACCTACCTGGTAAGTACATCCTCATAACTGTGAATATAGTGTGTCATTAGTTAATGATAGACGTGTAGTGCCGGCTAAGAATGTCACTACCCCTTCCTACGCCAGGGTGTCGTATGAGGCGACTAAGGGAATGGAGCTTTTTAAGTGGTTTTTCGGCGCAGTTGTTGGAGACCCATCACCAACGATACTTTATTTCTACCATCTAGTCAACTTTTTCACTTGTTCCACTTTCATTAATCACAATCACTCATTCAGTCATATTGTCCTCTCTCAAAAAATCATGGTTTTGATTTTTATACACATTCGTTCTCATTCCCTTATTTATTTATTAAGAGGCATTTAATGACGAATCCACCCATTCTCATTACATAATCACTTTCACGCAACTCTATCAGACAGTCATCCATGAAGAAATTGAAGAGGCACGGAAAAGCTTCACATCCCTGTCGGACGCCCGACTAGAGATACGGAACCAGTCCGTGTTTCATAAAGTGATACCAATGCACGTATAAGTTGGCTCATAAATAAAAGATGTTATTAAAGGAAAGAAAAATCTCGACACTGGCGGGGTTCGAACCCGCGACCTTCGGGTATACGCCCCCGTCGGCTCCCCAAACCGAACTTGGACAACACTTCCCATAAATACTTCCTTACCTTAGCAGCTTACACTGACTATCTTCTTCCTTCTCTAAATCTATGAAGGAGAGGAGCAAAACACCTTTTGGTTCTTGGCAAAGATCTTTTCAGTGATGCTCCTTAAAGAGAAATGCTGATACAATACTTTACAAGAATACTCGATTAATTCGTAATCGATTTCGCAGTCTAGGCTGATAGATACCAGTGAATCCCTAGTTATATAGTTGATTTCAACAGCAGCATGTCTCATTGACGACATGATAGTCCAATGGGTAGAACACCCGCCTGAAAACGGAAGGGCGTGAGTTCAAATCCCGAGGCGGGCCTACACCAATTTGTCTTTTCTAAAGTCATATGTACATACATACATACATATACTCACGGCTGTAATTCCCTAGAAGGGGTAGCCAGAGCCAAGGAATTATAAATTCCTCAGCCACTTTCGGAAGTTGCGCGGGGAAAAGATGGTGAAATAAAGGTTTTTGGTGATGGGTCTCCAACCGCATCGCCCAAAGTCCCTTAAAAGCCCCAATACCGTTAGTCGCCTCTTACGATCACCCACGGGTAGAAATGGGGTAGTGTTATTCTAAGCCGACACTACACGGCAAAGTCATATGTGTGGTTAATTTATTAAGGTTATCAACGGTGAGGGAAAACATCGTGAGGAAACCCACATGGCTAAATTGTACTTAGTTACCTAAGTTGTACTTAGCCCTGTTTATGTTTTTGTTAGCCACGATCATACCGGTATTTTATAAAGGCAAAAATAGTTAAAACAAAAATATGTGCCTCAAATGAACTTCACATCATATTGGATCATAAAAGTGATACAGTGTAGTGATTTTGTTGGTGAACAATTATACGAAGCCATTTTTGTGCTATGTGTATTTTTGGTACGTGTATAATGTAATGTAGCAGCACAGATAATATTTTTCTTTCTTTCAGCGACATCTACAAAAGAAGTCAGAACTAAATTATGAATCCCATTTATTACCGTGAAACAGACACAGCTTACACCGATTAGTTCGGATGCAAAGGTACTAGACCTAGTAGACCAGTAAGGTAAGACTACTGGCATAAACGATTTTCTCTCAATTATTCCGTCAACGATCCTTTCAAATAAAACACTAAATTGTAGTGATTGGACATGGGACACCCATCACCAACATCTTCTACCCCTCATCAATACTATAAGTAGTTTAAGGAACGAATTAAGAACGAATCTGCAAATAACTTTGCTAATACTATTTTTCTAAATATAGATAGAAAGGTAAAGGATATTCAATTAAACTAGTAGAAATTGTACATAAAAATTGTTTATTATTATTATCTACATTTTACACAATAATAAATTACAGTCAATATAATAATAATAATATTTCGTGCGATATCGACCACATGTCAAAGTATACATTGATATTCTCACTACGTTACATCTACGCTACTTATAATTAATTGTGTTGGAACTTCACATCATACTCAGTAACGGTATTTTATATGATCAAAGTAAACAGTATGTTTTATAAGACGCCTAAAGATAAACTGATATGAAATTTTAGACTGGCCTGAGATACAAGTTTTTACCTATAGCACTACATAATAAAAAATATATGTTTAATACAATGAAGTAACCACCTTACTAAAAAAGTTGAATCTCGTTTTAAAATCATACAGTTCACTTGCTTTTAAACAGTCTCTCATAATTTTATTTATATCTTGGCCCACCGCCTCCACGCATTCACACTCAATACGCCGAAAACAAAACTTCCTTGAAATAAACTCTCAAAATCATATTCTTCCCTAAAAATATATTTACTGTTGAAACATATTGTTTGGTTTCGCCTTTATATTTAGTATTAAATCAAACCAAGTATTTCTCGTCATCAACATTAACAAAAAATATTCCTTATTTCATCATAATTCATAACTCAACAACGAAAACATATCCGTCAATAATTTAAATCTTTTTGTTCATGACAACCTCATGTGGGGATTATTACTAATAAATAAAGAATTTCGAAGAAATTTTTCTTTCCTTTATTTATTCTTTATTTATTAATATCCGTCAATATTTTTCTATGATATGAAGTTCCAATACTGAATAGTTATTATTATTTTCATAAGTTATTTTCATAAATTTTGTATACAATATAAAAATTCTTGAGCTTTATCCAAATTAAGATCTCGAATAGCAAAAACTATTTGTAGATTTGTCAATACAAACGTAATAGTTATATAAAGTGCTTTGGTTAATAGTAGTTGTCGTTCGTACTGAGAAACACTACAAATAGCTTTTCTTATAACAACGGGTTACACATGGCAGTGACTTCGCAATATCTGAGAAATGTACAGTTCTAGAGATCACTTAGAAAATTAAATAAAAGAACTCCATTTTTATTATTAGTTTTGGTTATTATTTATACAAGTTTTCAGTTTTCCTTACCTACTTAGTTGTAATTAGTTGACTATTAAATAACAAAAATAGTTGTCATTATAAACAATATGTACAATTTGTGAGAAGTGTTTAAATTAATTAAATGACTTTCAGTTATTTTTTAACCAAGTTAAACATTTCTACAAACGGTTTAGTGGTATTTTCGTATAAATATCTTGTTGAATTGTAAGGACATGAAAAGTCGTTATCAATATATCGCTGGAACTACGCAAACGTTTTGAAACAAAATGGCGGCGGTACGCGTCGTATCAGTAACGTACTCGCGCGACGTCGCCATTTCTTTTCAGGACGTTTGCCGTCGTCGCTTGTAGCAGAGAAACATCACAATTCGCTACGACGCATCTACGCGGAAACTAGAAAGTCACATATTTTACACGGTTCATCGGAACCGTACGCTTACAACAAAGAGTCAATAAAGTTCTCGGACACCGGGGTCGTCCGCGGCTACACTTAC
>CAUYWD010000110.1:0-45678 GCA_963576735.1 Bedellia somnulentella | reverse complement strand
AAGAAAACGTTCGTGCAGTCGAAAAACTTATACGCGAAAACCGACGAATTACATGTAGAGCTAGAGCGAGAACTAGGAATTGGATCAGCAGTAATGCAAACCATAATTCACAACCTCCTTTCTCTCCGTAAACGTTGTTCTACTTAATAATAACTTACCGATGAGCAGAAAGACCGTCGGGTGGATTGGTGCCTATTCATGATAGATAAATTCAACGGAGGCGAGAAAAAAACGTATATGATATACTGACTGGTGACGAAACATGGCTATATAACTATGATCCCGAATCAAAGCGACAGTCGACTGTATGGTGCTTTGAAGACGAGCCAACTCCAACGAAATGTCGCCGTGCACGAAGCACATAGAAACAAATGGTCGCCTCGTTTTTCTGCAAAACGGGTATTATTGCTACTGTTGTGCTAGAGAATGAAAGAGCGGTGAACTCCGAATGGTATGTGACAGTTTGTGCTCCAACAGCAATATCAGCTTGGTGTGACAAGCGACCGAAGTTAGGAATCCGGCACCTTCTCTGGCACCACGACAATGCGGCGCCGCACACGTCTGCCAGAACACTAGACTTTTTCAACTCGAAAATTGTGTCAATTCTCCCTCACCCACCATATTCCCCTGACCTAGCGCCTTGTGATTTTTACTTGTTTCCAAAAATCAAAGAAAAACTAAAGGGGAAGAGGTTTGAAAGCAAAGAAGATGCGCTGGTTGCCTATAATTTTGAGATTTCTGAGGTATCTAAAGAATAGTGGTCACAGGTATTTTCCAATTGGGTCAGACGTATGGAAAAGTGTATACGTGCTCAGGTTGAATACTTTGAAAAGATCGATACTAGTAATAAAGAATAAATTTTATAATTTTTGAGTATCTAGTATCTTTTGGCATGCCCCTCGTATTACCGAAGGGGCGGCAGAGGTACAACATAATAACATATACATATGACATAACATTATTTTCATCTGGTGTACTTAGCTTGGACAGTAAACTCACTTGATAGTTTTAAAACTCGGTGCAATTCTTATTTATTTATTCTTTGTTACATCTAATATATAAAATTCACGTGTCACAGTGTTAAATCACTCAACTCCTCCGAAACGGCTGAACCAATTTCAATGACATTTTGGAGAAATTTTGCATATACATTCGGTTGGTCTCAGAATAAGTTTGTATCTTTTTTTATACTCCTTCATCTATATAATGGATCGCTAACTGTGTTGCTAAGCGCAATACTCGAAAACGGCTATACCGATTCGACTGATTATTTTTGTTAAGTGTTAATTAAATTTGGAAGAGCTATAGAACAAGTGGAAAAGTCATGAGGATAATATTAAAGTCATAATTTTCCTCATCGCATGACAGAGACCCTCCGCGGGTCGGCTCAATGCGGCAATTGGACGATATCGATCATGTAATCGTCAATTTTTGACATAACGAAGTTTCTCGAGTCAGTATAATATAAAGACTTTTCTTTACTTTGTTTCATTACAATCCGTTAGTTTTATTCTCATGATCACCAGATTTTTGCCCATTGATTTTTTAGTTTATTAGGACAATCTGACTTTCTAGAAAACCCATATCTTATCACCTTGAGACAAATAGGGGTCCGTTTCACTGAGCATTGGCATTTTATTACGTTAAGCAAATGAGCAATATATGCCAATGTCGAGGTTAACCCCTATGTTTACCGAGCTACGACTGAACGCTTTAATGGCGCAATTACTCTGAAACGGCTCTAACATACTTTATATCATTAACAAGGATATTGGGGTTTGATGTTACTTAAGAAATATACAAAAATAAGTCAATGGGATTCAGGATTTGGGCACATTAAGCGATTGGATGAAAATAATGTGGTGATAGGCAAAACGGAAAGTATCGTGTTTACAAAACGTTAAATACCTTATAGAATAGAATAGAAAATTACTTTATTGCACATCAAACATAAAATACTTACAGAAATAATTACACAGTTATAAAAATTTAAAAAACAATGGTTGGTCTTATCGCCAAGGGCGATGTCTTCCAGACAACCTTTGTATGAAAAGGTAAATAAAAATATATAATTCAGCTGTTAAAACCGGCTGTTAAGTTTTTACTACTATTATATACTATTATTATTATACGTCAAAAAAAATATATATCATTAATCCATTGCTTCGGAAGGTGTTTGTAAAGAGAAGAAGCAACCAAGAAACTCTTTACATTCACATTTTTTTATTTTTTTAAAATATGGTTTGTACAGTTTTGGGTTTAACATATTTTTACGTTATAAAAGATTTTCTATGCAACCAAACCAAACGCTAGTTTGACATAATTAAACTAAATTGTCCATCACAAAAAACCAATTACATAACGTTAGCAGAAAAATCCTCACCATACAATTATTCCTGGGAATGACGAGGGAAGATTTATAGCTTTACGGACACGGTCATGTGCGCGTTGGGTCCTTGTCGTTTAAAAAATCTTGAACATTGTACCAAGATTTCTTAAAAAGCATTGCTTTAATTGCCTTTTTAAAAGATGCCACTGGCAATTCTAATATGTCAGAAGGAAGTTTGTCTTTGTTGAACATTTGGAGGGGGATAGTCTTATAAAGGAGTTACTTACTTTATTAAGTCTCCACTTCGGTACGTTATATTTGACCTTATTTCGAGTGTTAACAGTATGCCTACCACTTACTTTATTAAATTGGCCTATATGCTTTTTGGCATACTACAAATATGTATTGGCAAGGTACAGTTAAAATGTCAATATTTTCTAATTTTTACCGCAACGAATACCTTGACCTTAACATTTAGATAGATCGGATAGCTCGCTTTTGTGAAACAAAAACTTTATTAACATCAGCCGCTTTACCCCATAATAAAATACCGTACGACATAATACTATGAAAATAACTGAAATAAACCACGAAGAATAAGAACCTTTGATACGAATGCCTCCGTCGCGCCAGTTTATAACTACGAAACCAGTCAATTTTATATTCTTTCTCACGAGTGTGTGACTTGAGCTTTTTCCATATCGTTGGGAAGATTATTATATATAGATATTGGGAAGATTAACCGTGATAGCTCAATGGGTAGAACACCGGTTATCGTGCAACGTGCAAACGACTAGTGTTCAAATCCCGGGTCGGGGATATTCGGCGTGAACGTTTATGTATGTTATGTATTATGTTATGTTGGGAAAATTCCTGACGATATTTAGCCCCAGGTGGGACAAGGCTATCAGTTTTACGGGTCTTACATTTTTTGTGATATATAACAGCTTTGAAGACACTTAGTTTCTTAGGTACACAATATTATATCTAACTTAAAGGTACTACTGAAAACTTCTTCATAAATCCCAATGTTTAACATAAAACAGTTAACTATGCGAACTCCATCTGTACTCCCCCATACAAATACCTACTAGACGGAGTCCATCCCAGTGGCGTAGCGTGGGTGTCGTCTGGCCGCGGGGAAGTCAATTTGGCCGCTCCCTTAGGTATATCAATTTATTCTATACTATTCATTATATTTAGATTTGGCCAAATTTTGGTCAAGCCAGACAAATTCTACTAAAACGAGGAATATAAAATAATAACAAGAACGTTTAATTTTTTCTTCTATCTTGTATAGAAATTTTGTTGTTGTAAGATCCCAGAGCGATAAGACATAACTTATTTTCTAAAAGATGAAACTTTAAGTTCTCAGTAGTGTCTCATTTACTTTGTATACCTGCGTGTTTGTGAAGTTTGCCCAGTGACACCTGGGCAAGTACCAGGTGAGAAAGGTGACTAAAAATAAGAGTTACTTTACTTAAATTTAGATGGCTGATTTTTAGATATATTTTATAGAATATCATTCTCAAATAGTATAGCAAGTATCAGACACTTTTCATGGACCACAACTTTTGTCAGACGCTTTAAAGCTCCACCAAAAATAAATGAACTTTACTTATTTTTTAATGTCTGATAGTTTAATATGTTATCAAGATAACTATTACAAAATTATATTTAGTCAGTCAGACACATTGGAATGACCAAAAATCCACTAAACACAAAAAATATTCGGCCGTGAGTACGAACGGCCGAGCTTTGCTCAGTGATATTCCATATTATAACAATAATATTAAAATGTATCCCCTTTGCATGAGTGTCTTTAGCAGCAATTTACTAACGTTAATAATAAGACTTCTATCATATTATATACCGTGATAGCTCAGTGGGTATCACGGACACTGCTTATCGTGCAGACGATGTTCAAATCTCGGGTGGGGCCTACGCCAATTTGTTTTTCCTAAGGTCATATGTGGGGTCAATTTATCATGGTTGTTAATGTTGAAGGAAAAAATCGTGAGTAAACCCACATGGCTGAGTAATATTTAGTAATGTTACAGTGTATGCGTACAAAATGACGATAGGCCTGCCCCCATCACGTGAGTACACTGTCCAAGCAAAACGTGGGTACTCTGATCACCAAATGATAAGATGAAATGTCACGTGATGTTCAGAAGATTTAGTACCTATGCCAACCCCTTTGGGGATATACGGCGTAAGCGTTTGATTTCTAATTAAACTACAAACAGTATATTAATCTATATCCTATACTTATTCATCCCAAAAAATCAAAGCCAGAGCCTTAGAATTAGAATTTTCTTAGCCACTTTGGGAAGTTGAGTGGGTAGTGATTGTAAATTAAAGGTTGTTGATCTCTCTCCACAACGCCCAGCGAAAACTAAAAAATCTTAAATACCCTAACAAGAGTATATTTACACTCGCAAGAAGCGATGGTTGAAACTTCTTTAATTATATTATTTATTCCCGTAAAATATTTTCTGTACTCCTTGCTCTGCGGTAGCTCTGGTTTTGCACTCCCTGTTGCAAAATACTAATAACTCAACTCATATTTTTGGAAGATGGCAGTTAGAAAATGCTAAAAACTACGTGGTTAGGTACATTTTGATTATGAAATAGGTATTACCTAAAATCAGTAATATAAGTCAAGTTATTTTTTTAGCATTACTCTTTTTTAATATTATAGAAACGATAGGTTTAGAAACCTATCGTTTCTATAATATTATTCAAAACCCCTTTTAGGTATTAAAAACAAGAGAGTCTAAAACACATAATTAAATAATACATTTACTTTAATAACCACGGCTTACTTACTAAATTTTAAACACTGCACGACCTGCAATGCTTCTCTAATGATTGCTGCTGCTAACGCAGTGAACGAAGGTATATATTAAATACAGGTGAATATATATATATATATATATATTTAAATTAATATTTAAATTCTTCGCTGTGACACGCATAGTGCTCTCGCGTTAGTGCTCTCGCGTTCGTACTCACGGCCGAATATTTTTTGTGTTTAGTGGATTTTCGGTCATTCCAATTTGTCTGACTGACTAAATATAATTTTGTAATAGTTATCTTGATAACATATAAAAAAATCAGACATTAAAAAATAAGTAAAGTTCATTTATTTTTGGTGGAGCTTTAAAGCGTCTGACAAAAGTTTTGGTCCATGAAAAGTGGCTGATACTTGCGATACTATTTGAGATTGATATTCTATAAAATATATCTAAAAATCAGCCATCTAAATTTAAGTAAAGTAACTCTTATTTTTAGTCACCTTTCTCACCTGATACCTGCCCAGGTGTCACTGGGCAAACTTCACAAACACGCAGGTATACAAAGTACATGAGACACTACTGAGAACTTAAAGTTTCATCTTTTAGAAAATAAGTTATGTCTTATCGCTCTGGGATCTTGGACTAAAAGTAATAAGTTCCTTAGAGGTGGTCTGACAAATAGTTGCGTTGAGAACAAGAATGCCAGACTTGAATTTCTGTATTCATCTGGTCAAAAAGTGACCGTAAACTTTATGCTTAAGTTAAATAGATAAATTTAATAAAAAAAATATATTGAAAAACTAAAAAATGCACACTTCAATTCAAAGTCTACCAGACCAATGGTTTTTGGTTCATCTAATATCCAAAAATAATAGAATACATTTTAATACTTTTTCGCTTTGTAGTGTTGGCTTAGACACTAAGACTACCCCTTTTCTATCCGTTGGTGATCGTAAGAGGCGACTCAGGGTATTGGGGCTTTTAAAGAAGTTGTTGGGCCATGCGGTTGGAGACCCTGATGGGTCCAACCACCTTTATTTCACTACCTTTTCCCCACTCAACTTCCAAAACGAAATATTCTCATTATATATTTATATATAAGTATATATTTCATTTTATATATATATGTAATATATTTTAACACTATATATATGCAAATTCAGCTGATGCTTATGCTTATTAAAACCTACTTGATTATGTTTTCTTCAATGTGTTATACTATATGTATAGTTAAACGAAATGTCATCTTGTATAGAAGGGGGGGGGGGGGCTGGTGATCTGTCATACATTGAAACCTAGTATAGACACCAGCTCTCGCCACCCGCCACAAAGACTTATACTGTAACTAATCATATTTTTGTGACTTTTGCTTTGTGTTGAGAGAAAATAAATACATTTTATTATTAAAAAAAAAAGTGGCTGAGGAATTTCTATCGCGAAGCTCTGTCTACCCCTTCTTGGGATTTATAGCCGTGATATATGTATGTATTTTTATACTTCTTCTCGATGACCACCCTTGCCGACGCCGACGGTCAGGACCGATGGTCAGGTTAGCTCTGAACACAGCCTTAGAGTTTGATAGAAATAAATAAAAGCCATAGAGTCGTCATCACTTTGTATTTTCTGGTAATTTGGTGAGTAAAAAGAACTCGTATAAGAACATTTTCTTGGTTCCATTTTCATTTACAGTATTAAATTTCAGTAAAAGCATCACAAATTGATTTACATCCAATAATTGCTGAAAATTACAATAAACTTGTGAAGCTAATTAGAAACATTCCTAGCTAATGAACAGAAATACAATGGTCAAAAGTTTCTTTACATGGGGATACATTGTGTTTTATAATACCAAACTTAAGACTTATTGATATAAATTAGGTAAAGCTGTTCCGAAAATCAAATTTTTGATTGAATAACTTCATATTAATTTAATTACGAAAAATTATTCGTTTAAGTATATCTTTATGTCAAATGAAAACCTTTGATTGCTTTCGATTAAACATTAGGACGCAACATTAATCAAGTTAACAGCCAAAATATTACTACGGAACATTTTTAATTTGCAGAATATTTTTAAAATTATCATTGCAACTAAATGACTAGGTAGCTAGTACCACTGATAGTATACTTAATTCTACACTAGCTAGTACTAAAAGTAATCGATTTCAGAGATATATTACAAAATAAAAAAAAGTGCAATCAATAAAATGTTATGCTATTGTAATACTTAAATTATCAAATGGGGAAAACCAATTAATACCAACCATGTTGGCTTCATACCAAAGAAAACCTCTTTGCTTTCGGTGACTACAATCCTAAAAACAAGGTGCCCGATTCATAAGCAATTCTTTAACCCATTTTTTTGTAACTAGTAGGGACCAAACAAAAGGAACTCTCATGGGTATTAACAACAACTGACCTTTTACGACACTAAGGAGGTGATAATTATGCTCTACCTATCATATCTGAAAAGGGGTGATCTAAAAATCATTTCTTTCTGCCTGAATAATATATTCACGCATAATATATATGTAGGTTTCCTAACATTGTTTTACTTTACATTACTCTACCCTTGTGTTGATGTTGATTTTGTTTTCTTAGGCACAAATGGCTGCAGTCCATTAGGATTTGCATTGCATGTGAAGTGATTTATAAAATATAACACAAAACGAGCGACAGATTTGTTGACCCATTTCTTCTCAAGCGAAAACTTGATGACACAATAAGGACGTATTGTTGTGTGTTTGTTTAAAGAAAAACAGCCACCTCGCCGTTTTGGGGGGATAGGCAGCGGGTAGCCTCATATGAACATCAAAAAAAAATTTGTGTAATTTCTTCTCAACTGAAACCACATTGAAGTTTACGCGATTATTAATGTCTCAGTCTGTAACGCAGTGCTTTATATGTCTGCCGACAGCTAAAACATATAAAACTCATTACGCCTCGCATAAATATGAAGCAAAATCCTAGGAAGAAAGATTAAACTTGTTTTTTCTATTGGCACGTAAAACTTCCTCTGCCGACCGTTAACTAGTCTCATAATCGTTTATTTTATCTTCTAACATAGTTTTTAAGTAAACCTTTACTAACACTAGTTTGTATTATTTTGTATGGACTGTATTTGTCTGAAATAAAGATTTATTATTATTTTATTATAACACTACTGCCTTATATTATGTGTTCCACAAATTTTCGTTCAAGAAGAATAGCTACTCCCACTTTTATCTGCTTAGAGTCTAACGACCGATTTCTGAATTGAGTATTCCAGCTGAGAACAACTTAAGTATCGTTCTGTCGCATTGAAATCTTAACAACTGAATGAGACAAAACGATACTTAAGTCTAATAAATAAAGAATAAATAAAGGAAAGAAAAATTTCGACACAGGCGGGGATCGAACCCGCGACCTCGGGTAAACGCCCCGGACGCTCTGCCAACTGAGCTACCGTGTCAGATACTTAAGTCGTTCTCAGCATGAATACTCAATTCAGAAATCGGGCGTAATAGATGTTCCGACTCATCTAGGGCTTTTACTATAGACTTTCATTAAACTATTTGATACATTTCGCTCAAGCTTACCAATTCCCGATCGAGATGAAATGATTAACTAAATTCTCACCCAGCTTGAGGACTAAAAGGCATTACACCCATTTACATTTTTAAAGCGAATTAATTCTAATACAGTTAAATAACTAAGTTACTATAAGATCCGCTTTGGATTTAGAATAGAAAACTCTTTATTGGACATCAAAATAAACAAATATTCCACAATTAATATTATTAAATAGAAGTGCCATAGGCGGTATTATCCCTTAAATCGATCCCTTTCAGACAACCTTTGGATGGTAAGGTCAGTGTTTTAATGGGTATATAAAAAACGTTAAGCCTAAACTTATTCTAGTTTACAATCATATTTCATAAATAATAAATAATCATATTTTAAACTCAAAAACATACATATACATATTATGCTGAGACGTACGCATACTTTAGTAAAAACCCACGACTAAAGTCATGATTGTAATACATTAATATGTATTACAATCTTTTTTCAAAAGTGGCTTAAGAGCTTATTCCATTTGTCTGAATTCAGGCTTCTGAAAGCGCGTGCGTTAACCTGGCGTACCATGAAGCTGTATCGAGCTGGTTACTATGTCAAAAAACTCTGCCTAAATAGTGCCTAATTAGTGTAAAACTAAAAAAAAAGTGCCTCTTTAGTTTAGGAAATAAACACCATTTTTACTGTGTACGTTTTCACTATTTAGGCAGAGTTTTTTGACATAGTAACCAGCTCGATACAGCTTCATGGTACGCCAGGTTAGCGCACGCGCTTTCAGACGCCTGAATTCAGACAAATGGAATAATCTCTTTAGGAGTTTCTTATTCTGATTGATATTTTGACTTACAGCCGTAATTATATGTATGTATGTATTAAGAAATGATGATTCAATATCGCAATACAACCCTTAATGCTTTTACCACCAATCTAGTAAGGTTTTTTTATCAACATTTATTTTACGGAAGAAATCAAGGTCAAGGAATCTAAGGATGAATTTTGATTATTCAATTTAATAAAATACAATTAACTGACTAACTATTTCTCAAGACTGTTATTTTTTTTTAATTTCTTAAACATCCATCCTTCCAATTATTTTAGTTAACAATAATATACTAAGGATAATAAAATATAAGAGCCCTTATGACTGCTGATTGTCATATCCGAATTTCCTTAGATCTTTGGTTATCGTGGAGAGCCGCATTCTTACACTGCCATAGGAGTCCAGGCGGAGTACTGAAATACAAATATAAGTATATATTTTAACATCTGCTATACAATAAAGGGAAACGCTACAAGGAGCAGTTAAATAAATTATGGTTTTTAAAAATTATTTATCTATGAATTTTGAAATAGTATGATAGTATAACGTTAAGGCCGGGTGTTTGGCGGGATGATTTTCACATCTTTTGCTATCTTTTATCTCCTAAAGACTCTTTCCTAGCTTTGGATGGTTGAATTCCTTAAGGACTCGAAGTTGGTGAATGGTCCTGTAGGGTTCATTTGAGAACCCCTAGAGCAAGGCTAAAGTTATCATTGACGTCGCTGCTGCCCGTTGCGCGTTCGCATCACTCTAATAGGAGCTTACCACTTTCGCACATTTGGCCTATATCCGAGTGAAAGAGAGCAAAGCAATGGCACTTAACGCTGAAAGGGGTCGATGTCAAGCTTGGTGACGGCTCACGGTAAACCAGTTTAAGTATCTGGGGAGCAGCACTGGATGGGGGCAAGCCGGGGCCCATGCCCCGGGGCGGCACAGGTAAGGGGCGGTCAATTCAAGTTTGCATTACGAACTGTTATGAATATCCCCAGTACTAAACTAATGCTGACCTAGTATTTCATATAGTTAATAAAAGCATTGTCTCCACCATCTTTCAGTTAGTCAGCCATCAACCGTCATACAGTTCACTTGTAAATTTTATCTTAATTTTGTATTGTTCTCTTTGTGTTTAATTAAACCTTTCAGCAGTACTTTGTATTTTTTTTTAAAAAGGACCTACGGAGCGCCATCCTAACAAATTTGGTGTCAGAAGTGGGATGATCTAAGGGTATTTTTGACAGAATCCCTGGATCATTCATCGTGTTAGGCGCGTCGCGAAAAATCTTCCCGCCTGACATAGGGCTCCGTAACTCAGTGTCCTTAAGTGTAGTGCAGTGTAGTGTGTGTTCAAAGCCGACGGTAAGTCTTGTGCCGCTGTTAGAAGCCAAGCCCGCGCTTTGAGAAGCTGCAAGATCTGGAAGGTCCAGGTCCAATTCAAAGAGCTGCAAAGTGGTCGACGGTCAGACTCCACTTTTCTAGTGTGAGCCCGCATCACCAGAGTTCTACCAGATTCCCAGGCTGACTCCATCTTCATTCTCCCGCGGTGGTCATATTTCTACGAGCTATCTGTCGCCATACGACTTGCTGAGTCGCCGTGCAGATAAGGCTCTCTTCTCGTCGCGTCTTCGAGGCGCCGAGTTAGTGTAAATATATATTTACATTCATCCACCACGAGTTTCCAATTTTTAATGAAGATGTTCCTGGTATCCAGTCTACTGTGAGTTTTTAACTTTTTCAAGATTGTGCTAAGTGTTTTACAGGATTTTCTACGTGTTTTCTATTTTATTCATTTCTTACTATTTTATTTCTGAAGTTCCGATATCGTTTTAATTTAAATGTTACCTGCTAAATCAGAAAAATCAGGGGAAAACCTTTGTGTTAGTGTTCCCTCATCACCGTTGTTGGGTTCTTCATCACAGACTAAAATTAATTCTAAGATGGCAGAGAAAATAACATTAAGCGTTCTCACCAAATTTATAAAACCTTATAGTGGTGACCGCGAATCTCTGCCAGCCTTTTTAACAAATTGCGAAAATGCAATCTCTCTAGCGACAACGGAACAGCAGAATTTCATGTGTAAATTTATACTTTCCCAATTAGAAGGGAAAGCTCAATTAGCATGCAGTTTAAAAACATTTAATTCGTGGAGTGAGATTAAAACGTTTCTTAAAACCACTTTTGGAGAAAAGAAACACTCCACACATCTGTTAGTGGACTTACAAAATTGTAAGCAACTTAGTAACGAAGACGTAACCCAATATTCACTTAGAGTTGAAAGTTGCTTAACTAGGTTACAGTCTGACATTCAATTTTCCTGTGAAGATAAAAATCAATTAGCTGGTCGTTTAGCTGCTATGGAAGACCTAGCTCTAAATACATTCTTATTAGGCATGAACCATAGTTACTCACACATTGTTCGGTGTAGGAATCCCAATTCCTTATCAGAAGCAATCACTCATGCCATTGAGGAGGAAAAGTTATATAACCTAACCCGAATTTCTTATAAACCTCCGAATTCTCTGCGTTGTAACATATGTAATAAACCAGGGCATACAAGCTCTTCTTGTTATAAAAGGAAAAATAATTTCCGACCTGTTAATTTCAATAATGTCTCTAATATTTCTAATGGTGCCCCAGCCAACACCTCTAAACCTCCTAATTTTAATCAAATTATTAGTTGCGCCTATTGTAAAAATAAAGGTCATTCAATTAGTGAATGCCGTAAGTTGCAATACAAAAATAAAACGCAACAACAAGCGCACTCTTCCAATAATACTAAGGCTAGCGTTAATACTATTGAACATGTTTCTAATAATTTAAACTAAATAGGGTTTCGGTTCCGTGTCTGCCGGAACCAATAAATTTGGTGAATGACACGATTATTAAACAACCTTGCGTCCCTGAATTATTAAATGCGCAAGTTTCCGACAGTATTGTACCACTGTCTACCCCTCGTGTCCCTGCTTTTTCTAATGCACGAGTTCCCAAAAATAGTATGTCTAAACCTTCACCTTGCGTCCCTGAATTATTAAATGCGCAAGTTTCCGACAGTATTGTACCACTGTCTACCCCTCGTGTCCCTGCTTTTTCTAATGCACGAGTTCTCAAAAATACTGCGTCCCAACCTTCACCTTGCGTCCCTGAATTATTAAATGCGCAAGTTTTTCCTAAGGTTGTGCCTCTGTCTACCCCTCGTGTCCCTGAGTTATCTAACGCACGAGTTTTAAACAATAACACATCTGATTCTTCAACTTGCGTCTCTGAATCCTTATCTGCGCAAGCTTCTCATAATGCAACTTGCATTTATTCGAATGTAGCACCATGCTCTACCGCATCGCATGTGGATCAAGTTACACCTTGTAAACCACAGAGCGAAGAAAAAGTTCAGACAGGACAACATAATTATTCTAAGTTTTTATTACCTCAATGTTTTAATAGTGTAGACTCTTGTGTGAAGAGTTATAAAGTTAATAAAATACATAGTAAAATATCACTACCCCACGTTTATTTAAAAACTAATTATAATGAAAAACCCCTCTGTTTTCTCATCGACACGGGTTCTTCTATTTCTATTATTAAGTATTCTTGTTTAAATAATCCTATTTTATCTTCCGAAAAAGTAAAATTACAAGGATTAAGTGATAATGATTCATTTTGCGAATCTCTAGGCTCTATTGAGTTATATTTTAATTACGATAATGTAGAATTTAGATTTATATTCCATACAATTAATGACTCCGTTAACTTAAATTATGATGGAATAATAGGAAGTGATTTTATACAAAACTTTAACATAGATATTCAATATTCAAATAATACTTTAAGTTTTAATAAGTTGACTATTATACCTTTTTGTTTTAGCAAATCTGCTTATGTTTTACCTCCACGTTCCGAGACAATAATAGAATGTCCAATCGACTCGGAAAGACTAGATCAGTTCTTCGATATTAGAGAAGCTCTAGTCCTCGATCAATCAATCTCTGAAGGTGTACATATAGCTAATTGTATTGTCTCAATTAAACCCAATAATAGGGTGAACGTCTCCGTTTTAAATACCACTGAATCTGAAGTTTCTGTTAATGACTTTTGTGTTAAAGTTATTCCTTTTGACATTTCTATGTCCAATTCTCTAAATTTAAGTAACATACATAATATTCAATCTTTTCCAAGTGATAGATATAAAAGAGTGCTTGATCAAATTCGATGTTTACATCTTAATTCACAAGAAAGAAGTTCATTAATGGACTTGCTTTCTAATTATACAGATATCTTCCACCTTGAAGGTGAATCTCTTTCCTACACTAATGCAATTCAACACTCTATTAACACAGGCAATTCTGCCCCTATTCATGTCAAATCCTATCGTTTCCCTGAATGTCATAAAGATGAAGTTGACTCTCAAATTAAGAAAATGTTAAGTCAGAAAATTATCCAACCTTCTTGTTCCCCCTGGAGCGCACCAGTTTGGGTGGTTCCGAAAAAGCTAGACGCCTCCGGCAAGAAAAAATGGAGGATTGTAATTGATTATCGTCGTTTAAATGATGTAACAGTTTCTGAGAGCTATCCATTGCCTCTCATCACTGATATATTAGATCAGTTGGGTCATTCCAAGTATTTTTCTACCCTGGATCTCGCTAGTGGGTTCCACCAAATCCTGATGGATCCTGCTGACGCTGCAAAAACAGGTTTTACAGTTAGCACCAATTCGAGTACTTCTGGGCATTACGAATTTACTAGAATGCCTTTTGGGCTTAAAAATGCCCCTACTACGTTTCAACGCCTAATGAATACGGCTCTTTCTGGACTCCAAGGTCTTCATTGTTACGTGTATTTGGACGATTGTATTATATACTCCCATGACCTGGAATCCCATATTTCTAAGTTAAAATTAGTCTTCGATAAATTCCGTCAATTTAACCTCAAACTTCAACCTGACAAATGCGAGTTTTTACGTCGTGAAGTAGCTTATCTTGGGCATATTATTGCAGACAAAGGTGTTTCTCCAAATCCAGACAAGGTCAAGGCTGTCACTGAATTCCCCGTTCCAACAAATGTTAAACAAATTAAATCATTTCTTGGTTTAGTTGGTTATTATCGTCGTTTTATTGAGAACTTTTCTAAAATAACTAAACCCTTGACTTCTTTATTAAAGAAAGATGTACCATTCAATTGGACATCTGATCAAGATTCAGCCTTCCTCTTCCTTAAAAACCAATTGACGTCTGCCCCATTACTCCAATACCCCGATTTCTCTCGTCCATTTATTATTACTACTGATGCTTCCAACTACGCTATTGGCGCAGTTCTCTCTCAGGGCGAGATTGGAAAAGACAAACCAATAGCATACGCTTCACGCACTTTAAATAAATCCGAAGGAAACTATTCTACTACAGAAAAAGAACTTCTTGCCATTATTTTCGCGGTTAAAACATTCCGCCCGTATCTCTTTGGTCGAACTTTTAAAATAGTAACGGATCACCGTCCCTTAGTATGGTTATTTAATGTAAAAGACCCAGGTAGTAGACTCATCCGTTGGCGCCTCAAACTAGAGGAGTATGACTACGAGATATTATATAAACAAGGTTGTCTCAATTCCAACGCTGATGCGTTATCTCGTTGTCCCGTTAATGCAATTGTTAGGAAAAATCTTAAAAATGTATCTTATGAACAGTACTTCAAGTCCCAGTTTACTAAATCTTCTACTTTTAATACTTTAATTGAAGAGCATACCGAAAGTCTTCATTTAACTAATAATAAATTAATTGCGTGTGCCATGTCTATTGACTTTGATAACTCTATGCCTTATTGTGAGCAACTACTCTCACTGATCGATAATTCTGCTGACTTCTTATCAGCCGAACGCGAACTTCTCACTGTTAAAGCAGTGAACACTTCTAATAATAAGATAATAATTTTCATGTTTACTAAAGTTAATCATTACGACGAAACTAGTTATAGGTCTATATATAATCTATTAGTATCTTTACGCAATTTTATTTTAAAGGAGTATCCAGACGAAAGAGAATTGTCTATATCAGATTTCACTGAACCATTTACTAAGTTATCTTACTCTAAAATTTATAATATGTTATCTTTTGTTTTCGATAATACGAATATTAAAATACATGTTTATAAAAATAAGTTAATTTATCCTACTCCCGCTGAAGTGCCTAACATATTAAAGGAAAACCACGGCACGACTATTGCCGGTCACCCCGGAATGAAGAAAATGTATAGTAGGATTAGAGAAACATACTATTGGAAAAGTATGAGAGCTGACATCGAGAATTATGTAAAAGACTGTCAGTTATGCAAAATTAATAAACCACTTCGTTCTTGCAACAAAGCTCCAATGGTGATTACTTCCACTTCAACCAAGCCATTTGAAAGGCTTGCCTTAGATATAGTTGGTACCCTACCCGAAGCGGGTCTTCAAAAGTTTAAATTTATTCTCACTCTGCAGGATGATCTTACCAAATTCTCTTGTGTTTACCCAATGATCACCTCTACCACTGACGAAGTAGCAAGAAACCTTATTCATTTCATATCCCTATTTGGATTTCCTAAAATGATCTTGACAGACCAAGGTACTTGTTTCACTTCCGAGCTGTTCAAACAGCTAACCCAAATTCTTAAGATTAAAAGTCTTTACTCGACTCCATATCATCCGCAAACCAATGGTGCCCTTGAACGTAGCCATGCGACTCTTAAGGAATATTTAAAGTCTTTTGGAAATGAAAATCAAAATGACTGGCATTGTTATTTAGCCACAGCTATTCTTTCATACAATACTACTCCGCACTGTACCACTCAGTTTACCCCATTCGAATTGTTATATGGTTATAAACCCACTATTCCTAGTTCTTTATACAGTAATGATGACAACACTACTTATCAAGAATATATTCGCGCATTACAATATAGAATGAAGTTCAGTCGCGATAAAGCCATTCAAAATATATTAAAAAGTAAATCTGATTCTAAACGTTATTATGATAAATCGAGTCGTGAAGTTTCTTATAAAACAGGCGACATGGTATATTTAAAACACCATCACCGCTTAAGAAAAGCGTTGTCTCCCGTATGGAAAGGTCCGTATAAAATAGTTAAAGTCCACGGGAAGAATAATGTTAGTTTATGTATTAATAGGAAATATGTTAAGTACCATGTTAATGAAATCAAACCGGCTAGTAGTAATTAGTTTCATAATGTTATATTTTAAGTTTACCGATATTTAGTTAGTTATTGTATTTTCAGATTACTGTCATTCCCGTCTATGGTTTTCTCTGAATCAGAGATAAATACTATAAGTCATAGCCCAGGAATATACTTCGATGAAACATCGAACATATATTTTTATAACGATTACGTGAAAATAATAACACATATCGATGTTGTAAACCTAAATCCGTTTATGTCTCGTATTGAACATATGTATAAGAATATAATCGAGTTTTGTTCTAAAATAGATACCTATAATATTATTAACTGTAACGATATTTTAAACCCTATTAGCATACTCTTAGAATCTAATTTCATTAAGCTAGAATCATTATCTCATATTATTTCTAATAATAAACCGAATAAGATTAAACGATCTTTAGAATTCGGCGGTGAAATTCTTAAGTTCTTTTTTGGCACTTTGGACGCAGACGATGCGCGTAAATATGACGCTGCCATTGAATCATGTAAACACAGTGAAACTGAAATTTTTAAATTATTAAAAGATAATGTTCACGTGGTGAAATCCACATTAACTTCAATTAATACAACTATTTCTCGTTTAGATCAAAACGAAAAGATTTTAAATTCTCAAATTAACCAATTTAATGATATTGTAAAAGGTATTCAAAAATTAGATGATCAATTATTCATAATTACTAGGATTAATACTTTTAGCAATGTAATTGAAAGTTCTTTATTAAGTATTTCTAATTTACTCGATACTATATTAAATGGAATATTATTTTCTAAGTCTAACATTTTACACCCGTCTATAATAACCCCTAATAGCTTATTAAGAGAATTAATGAATATAAGTAGCTCTATGAATAAACGTTTTGATTTTCCAGTACCCTTAAGTTTAGAAAATATTCATATAATTATAGACGTATCAAAACTTACTTCATACTATTATAATAATAAGTTAGTTTTTATTTTAAAAATTCCTATGATAACTCCTATTAAATATACCTTATATAAAAGTATACCTCTGCCTACACCGCACAATGAAAACTTGCCTAATACATTCGCTATGATTCATCCAACCACAAGGTTTATTGCAATGACAGACGATAAATTAAACTATGCACTATTAAAAACTATAAATGATTGTAACATTATAAATAATTTTTATTCAATCTGTCCATCTGTTTCAATCTTATCTTCTATAAACAACCCGTCCTGCGAGACGAAATTGCTTACCGAAGTAGTTCTGTCCATTCCAGTGGAATGCGATTATAAGTTGTTGTATGGTCAAATTGATATTTGGCAAAAGCTTAATAATAACAAATGGATTTATGTTCAATCTTCCAAAAAGAAACTAACTGTTAAATGTTCAAATATTATTAAGGATTATATTGTCACCGGCACAGGTATAGTAAAACTCGATGAAAATTGTATTGGTTATTGTAATACTATTCAACTTGTTCCTTCTACCTCTAAAACAATGTTAATTCAAAACCAAATTCATATAGACTTCGACATTACAAATGATGATTGTTGTAAAAAGGATGTTATTAATCATACTGTACCACTGCTCTCACCTATAAGTTTAAGTAATATTGACCTAGAGTCTTTTAATTATGCCTCTCACCAATTAAATAACTTAGAGAATAAAATTAACAAAGCCGAGGAGCAGTCCCATATTGTAAAATACGGTTCATATTATTCAGGATTTACTTATTTTCTTATTACGTCAATTTTAAGTTTCATAATTTTTAAGACAATTAAATATTTGTATAAATGTAATAAATCTTCTAACTGTTGTGTCCAAATATACAACCAATGTTATAACAATAAAAAGCGACACTTAAGAAATAATATTAGTAATTCTGTTGAACTTAATGATGTTTCAGAGTCATCTCAAAGTGAAGATATTTCTATTAAATCTTTACCGAATATCCCTTATAATTCTAAACGTAATTTAAGTAACTTTTAAGGGAAATGTTTTATGTTTTGTTTTATTATAATTTAGTATAAGTTTTAATGTTAGCAGAGTTTATCTTTTAATGTTATAATTTTTCACTGTTTTTAACTTCGCTCATCCCTAAAAGATAAGCTCCGTTTTATAGGGGGAGGTGTTATGAATATCCCCAGTACTAAACTAATGCTGACCTAGTATTTCATATAGTTAATAAAAGCATTGTCTCCACCATCTTTCAGTTAGTCAGCCATCAACCGTCATACAGTTCACTTGTAAATTTTATCTTAATTTTGTATTGTTCTCTTTGTGTTTAATTAAACCTTTCAGCAGTACTTTGTAATTTTTTTTAAAAAGGACCTACGGAGCGCCATCCTAACAGAACGAACTCAGTTTAGCACTTTCAACAGTCAGATGGTCAGTTTAGCACTTTCAACAGTCAGATGGTCAGTTTAGCACTTTCAACAGTCAGATGGTCAGTTTAATTGTCATCTTAGATACATAAAAGCATGGAGGTACTAACTAAATATATGTAATAGTAGTGCAATAGTATCATTATGAAATTTAAGGTTATGCCATATTAGTTATGCCAAAGTAAATAAGGAAGAAAAAATTATGCAACTAAAAGTTCTCCCGCACGGGACTATATCATTGAGTGTTTAAATGCAATCATTGATAATTTGTTGCAAAGGCCAGCTATGTACAGTCACCTGCCAGCACTCAAGCTACGCTCTCATTAGTCAAAAAAAAAGTTTATTGGTATATAACTTGACACTAAATAATGAAAAATATTACTTAAAAGGGTTGCCCGTAGTGTTAGAAGTATTCCCAGATAATAATAAGCAATCACAATGTGTCCCGTTATAAAAATAAATGTAAAATAAATAAAGTAACTTTACAATTACAACATATTATTAGATTTATTAATTATATCATTACAACATAATGCCAACATATTACTAATCCCTTATAATTAGGGATGCAACGATATGTCTATTACGATACCAATATGAATGACAAATACATCGTAATGGCCAAATACGATAACGAATTACGATCCGAATTCATTACAATATTTTTTTAATATAATTTTTATAAATTTATTGGAAGTTTTGTTGTTATTGTACGACTAAGTAAAAGTATAAAAAAAAGTTATGCATTTTTAATCAATATACTCATAAATTTAAACAATTTTCATTATTAACTTACAATTTAAATTGTTACTTCTGTTTAATTTGTTACATTTAATGACTATTAATTAATTTAACTTGTAGTCATAATTTATTACTGGCAAATTCTTATTTAGAAAACAAAACATTTTTAAATTGTTTCCCATAAGTCGGTTTCTCTCATTACTGTGTATCAATTGGATCATGGGTCCAGAGCTGTAGCCAAATACAGTTTTTATCGCACTCCAAGTTACCAAACCGTGCCTCCATTTCAATACTCAATCCTGTGCTAACAACCTAACACTTAAAGTCGTGTCTTGTAACGTTACGTGTCTTAAATCTTAATCCCCTTATGGAAATAAAATCTAAGACACGAAACGCGGAGAGCAGAGACTAATAAAACAAAGAAAGAAGTTACACCAGTCTATTAAAAATTTAGATGTACACAGTAAAACAGAAGACAAAAAGAATATATAAAATAAACAATAGTAATATTAACTGTTGGTCTGCCAGCGGTGATCATGTACATGCGAGGTAGAAGAGAACCAGTCCAGCGAAACACGGCGATGTCCAAAATTCAGCATCAAATAAGGCCAGATAAAATGATTGGTTTGTAAAACAGGGTATATCTCTGTGTCTTCCTCTACTTTCGCCCTGGAAGAGACTATATGTAGATGTTGCCGGTAGGATTGTTGCAACACCTCGCAGAAAGACCAGCTTAATCCAAGATACTATTCCAGATTTCTTCTTAAGGAATAACCTCAAGAATGATAGTTAGTTATATTTTTGAGAAGTTTTCTGTAGAATCCTCCATTCGTTATCCTCCCCCTGACAATCAATCAAAAAATCCTAATAGACAATAAAACCTAAAAGAAGGATTTTTAAAAAGAGTTTCAGTTAACTTAAAAAGATGAAAACATATAAATTTGAATAAGTAAAATGTCCTAGCCTTACATTAAAAATAAAATTAAATGCCTGCGCTATCATTTTAGACAACAAAAGTGCATTAAAATTGTATCATTTAACATAATAATATTTTAAAACTATCCTACCTTCGTACACAAACACATTGAAAATTCATAAACTAAAGAAAAGTTTAAGATAAAATAAAATTTGACAACTCTCAGCTCCGTCGTTGCCATAACAACAACAAAATAAAAACAATAACATAAACCAGGATTCTGTTGTTAGAGTTGTCAAGAGCAACAGCAAAAAATTTTTTTCAATTTATAATTTTTCCTTTTGTTTTAAATATCTTTTCAGATTGCATAAGAATACGCATAGTTTTCCATATTGGTTCATTTTTATAAATGGATTGCGATCCTCCCGATCCTGGGGTGGATCCCCCTGACCCTGAAGTTCCGAATCCGTCGTTACCTATTTTCTCGCAAGAAAATTCACCTAATTCTGGCTCAAGAAAGCGAGAAAATTCTTCTAAATTTAATGTTCAAAATTCAAAAAGAATAATTCAAGATCCCTCTTTGGCCTCACCTTCCATACAAAATACTTATATCCATCCTGATTTTGAATCAAAAAAAGTATACTCCGAAACGGATCTACCTCCTTTCATTGTCCACATTCACAGAAGCGAACCCGACCCTGCCGCGGGCACTACAATTAGATCAATTCAGTTCGGCAAATTATTAGTCCAACACAAAATTAAAAACATTGTCGAGGATGGCGTCAAAAATATTGGCAGGAATAGAATCTCAATAGAATTTAAAAACGCAATATCGGCTAATTCTTTTTTATCTTTCCAGACTTTAAAAGAAAAAAAGTTCTCTGCAACAATTCCCAATTACAATGTAACGCGCATGGGTTTAGTAAGAAATGTTCCAGTTGACTGGTCTATGCAGGAGCTGGTGGAAGCTGCGATCATAGATTCAGGATCTGTTAATATTATTAAAGCAAGAAGAATTAATAGGAAAATTATTAAAGACGGTGAATCTCCGGTATGGATACCCACTCAGACCGTAGTTCTAACTTTTTCTGGTCAAATACTTCCTAAACGCATCATATGTTTTCACAATAGTCTACCAATAGAAACATACATTCTTCCTACCATCCAATGTAATAACTGTTGTCGTTTTGGTCATGTTAAGGCTCAGTGTAGATCATCCCCTCGTTGTTTTAAGTGCTCTCAACCACATTACGGAGAATCTTGTAACAAACATTCCCCAACATGCATGTTTTGTTTGGGTTCGCATACGGCTATTGATAAAACTTGCCCAGAATTTAGCCGACAAAAATCTATTAAGCTCGTGATGTCGCAAGAAAACATTTCCTATAACGAAGCTTCTGTTCGCTTTTCTCCAGTTAAGAAATTGTATTCGGATGCTTTTAAAATGAATTCTCCTCCGTCAGCGCAATTTTCATTGTCCAAAAATTCAAATCCATCCATTACTGACAAGTCCCCGTCACACTCATAAAAAAACCATTAACGTCACCCGTAGACATAGGTCTCCCGCATCTTCTCATGGATATGATAGAATTTCTCATTCAGATTTAACAAGACAACCTCTTTCTTCCCTACCGGATGGATGTGCTCTGTTAAACAAAGAAAAAGTAACTCCAAATGACAACCTTTTAGAATTACTCGCCTCTTGTATTGTGAGTCTATGCTCCCGCATAGACAACATTGAATTACCGTCCAACGTGCGCTCTATACTTTGTCAGCTTATCTCAACCTCCCCTAATGGATCTGTCAATAATGCAATGGAACTGTCAGAGCATCAAGTTTAAAAAGTCAGACCTTATTCATCTCATTAACACCCATAAACCATCAATCATTGCCCTCCAGGAGATGTGGCTGAGACCGGGATCTCTGTTCAGAGTTTCTGGTTTTTCATGTCTTCGGGATGATAGGAGTGATGGGTATGCTGGTGCTTCCCTTCTCATATCTAGATCCATCAACTTCATTCAAATTCAATTACCCGCCCATTCGGATAAGTTTAATATTATAGCTGCTAAAATTTTCAATATATCATTTGTGTCTGTGTATGATCCTCATGCCATCCCTTCAATTTTTAATGAATTGTCTTCAATTATTTGTTCAATCCCCAGTCCCATGATCCTACTTGGTGATTTTAATAGTCATCATCCTAGTTGGGGTTCGGCTCGAAGTGATTCTTTTGCTCCTCTGCTGATAGATCTTTTTGATACTTTAAATTTATGTGTTTTAAATGACGGTTCTCCAACTCGTAGAGTCGCGCCGTCCCAAAATGTACATTCAGCAGTAGATCTTTCTATATCATCGGCTTCTATTTCGGCATCTCTTAATTGGTTTGTTCTCTCTAATACATTTGGGAGCGATCATTTCCCAATAATTCTAAATATGCCTTCCAAGACTATTACTGTAAAAAAAGCTCCTCCTTTACTTAAATATAAGTTGGGTCCTTTGGAAGCTTGGGATAAATACTCCGAAACAATCCATCAATTACTTCCTGATACGAATACGTCATCTAGCCTAGAGTCTTTGTATTCTGAGTTGATAACTTGTATCACAAACGCTGCTAACGCTAGTTTTATTATTAAAAAATCTGGAAAGTCTTACATTTCGTCTCCACCTTGGTGGGACTCAGATTGTTCAGACGCTGTCAATAAACGGAAAATTGCTGAAAATCAGTACAGCATTTCGATGACCGTAAATAATTATGTTAATTATCAAAAGGCAAATGCTCAATTCAAACGACTTGTAGCTAACAAAAAAAAAAGGGGGTGGTTGGCTTACTGTGAAAGTTTATCACCCAAAACCCATCCTTCTTTAGTTTGGCAAAATATAAGAAGATTTCGTGGGTCTTTTATAGATAATAATATTAAAGTTAATGATAGGTCTACTTGGATTCAAGATTTTTCTCAAAGATTAGCACCTCCTTTTGTTCCCACTCGAGAAGAATGTATTCCTATTGTCATTGTTTCATCAGCTCTTTCAGAATTTGATCAACCTTTTTTAATTTCTGAGCTTAATATGGTTTTAGATGCTTTGAGAGATTCCTCGCCTGGAATAGATGGTTTTCCTTATTCATTTATTGCTAAAGGTGGTTCCGCTCTCCGCGACTTCTTCCTTATCGTTGTGAACAAAATATTCGATGCAGGGTTACCTCCAGAGTCATGGCACTCCCAAATTATTATCCCTATTTTAAAATCCGGAAAACAGAGTAATTATTCTACATCTTATCGACCAATAGCTTTATCATCAGCTCTTGCTAAAATTATGGAACATCTTATAAAAAATCGATTAGAATGGATAATCGAAAGTAGAGGTATTTTATCAAACAGACAATTTGGCTTCCGGAAAGGTGTGGGCACCATTGATAGTTTAAGCACTTTGATCACGGATATTCGCCTCGCTTTTTCAGATAATAAATCTGTTATCGGAGCTTTTCTAGACATTTCTGCTGCATACGACAATGTACTTTTGGCAATTCTACAACAAAAGTTAGTGTCATTAAATATCCCTCATAAACTAATTACAATTATATCGAACCTACTCATATGTAGGTCTATTTCCGTGAGATCAGATGACGGGTTCCTCTCATCCCGATTAATATGGAAAGGCCTTCCACAAGGATCTGTCTTAAGTCCCATTCTATTTAATATTTATTCCTATGATCTTCATCAGTCTGTTGAACCTTTCTGTAAAATACTTCAATATGCTGATGACTTATGTCTCTACATAGATTCGTCCGACTTTGATGTTGCCACATCTCGCTTAAATGCCGCAATACATCATTTGAATGAATGGTTATTTAATCACGGTCTCAGTCTTTCTGTTTCCAAATGCTGCGTAGTTGTTTTTTCTAGAAAACGGGACATTCCGGCCACTCCGATTGTATCTGACCACATTCCTCTTCCCATTCACGACCAAGTTAAATTTCTTGGTGTTATTCTTGACTCAAAATTATCAGGTATCCCTCACATGCAACATATTATTAATAAATGTGAAAAGAATATTAATATTCTTCGATGCTTGTCTGGTGTATGGTGGGGATCCCACCCATTTACTCAAAAACTTCTGTATAATGCATTAATACGTAGTCATTTAGATTATGGTACTTTTTTATTAGAACCATGTAGCAAGCTGTATTTAGTTAAATTAGACAATATTCAGTCAAAGTGTCTCCGCATCATCTTAGGAGCTATGAAATCCTCGACTATTAATGCCCTTCAAGTAGAATGTGTCGAACCCCCACTCAATTTACGAAGGCAGTATTTATCTGATAGATTTATAACAAAATTTTTGCAATCTTCATCTCATCCTTTACTTCCATCTTTACAATCTCTTTCACTAAAAGTGGGAACCAGCCGTTATTGGTCTCACAAGTCCCTTCCACGTGTTTTTCAAAGTATAAATAAATTTAATCATTCCCTTTCTTCGTTAGTCAGATATCAATCGAATCCCATATTTTCTACTCAATTTGCTTGTTTAATTTACCTCCCAGAAATCATTTTAAATTTAGGTATAGAAAAAGAGTCCCTCTCTCCTGATACGGAACTAAAATATAAAATTGATGTTCTTTGGAAAGATTGGCTTGTCATTTATACTGATGCATCTAAACTTTTGAACTCAGAGTGCGTTGGCTCCGCTGTTTGGATTCCCTCTCGCAAAATAATCTTGAGCATGAAATCTCCTGTCCATTCTTCAGTTTTTACTGGAGAAACTCTTGCTATTTTAGAAGCCGTCAAATTCATTGAATCCCATTCCATTAATAAAGCGGTTATTTTTACAGACTCAAAAAGCTGTCTACAAGCTTTACAATCAAATCAATTTCATGCCAAAACCAAATTTCCATTAATCCTCGATTTGAAAACTGCTTTACATCGATGTTTCCTTAATAACATTAAAATAGTCTTAGCTTGGATTCCTAGCCATTGTGGCATTTCAGGGAACACTCATGCCGATTCTGCAGCCAAGATTGCTTGTGATTCAGGAATTGATACCAATAAACTTTATTCTCATGACCTAGTAGCCCAATCATCAGTATTCCTTAAAAATTCTTGGTGTGAAAATTGGAAACATTCTATTCAGTTTAAAGGAAAATTTTACGCGGGTATTCAACCGGAAATTCCCTCTAAGCCTTGGTTTTTTAAATATAAACAATGCTCAAAGACATCTACCTCTACCATATGTAGAATGAGACTAGGGCATTGTTGCTCTCCAGTTTTTCTCGCTAAAATCAAAATTAAAGATAATTCGTTATGTGAATGTGGACTTGAGGAAGGAACTTTGGATCATTTATTTTTTAACTGTTCAAAATTAACGACATCATTTTATGATATTCTCCCTTCTTCTATTCCTAAACCTACTAACATGATTAATGTGTTATCACTTGTTCATACTGACTTTGTGAAAACTTTAAGTTATTTCATATCTTCTAATGGAATTAAATTATAATATCATAGATCAAATTCCTAAAAAAATATTATCTTTTTTTATTTCTATATGTCATCTTAAAATATACATATATTTGTATCTATTAATCTCTTTCTGACTCTAAGATATTTAAAAACAGTAATAATTAAATTTCGTTTTTATCGGACTTATTTCAAAAAGTAAGCTGTTTCTATTTCACTCTGACGCTGGCAGAATGTATAAACTGTATACGAGGGCCAATGAACAAGATAATAATAATAATAATATTTGGCGTAGGGATGTGACGACCCCACCGCCCATTGTTGGAATGGCAGGATGATATGTTTGCCATTCCGGCTTTGCAAATAGTCTGCGCTTGAGTTTGTAGGTGTTGACCGTGTCTACAAACTGGTCCCAGCGCTGAATAGGGTGACAACGGTCTCCCCGGGGCAAATGAGTGAAACCCCGGGTGAATCTTCGCTCATCGTAAAATGGAACGAAATAGAAACGATGAGCGTATAGGGCCGCTTCCCTTGGGTGATCGAAGGGGCACGTCTGGAGCTGGGGCTGGACGTGGCAGCATGCGGTCCCCCAGCCGCCGCGGACCGGCTCGACCACCTGGCCGGTCTGCGCGACCACCTCAGCCACCAGATGGCTTGGCATCGATTGGGACTGGGGCAACTCAGTCCCAGCAGTCGGTGCCTGCCGCTGGTGGAACAAGGCGCCGCATGGCATGGACGGTCGAAATGAACAGGAATGCCATGCGGGCCTATATTAGGGCCTCGGGTTCAAGAACTGGACGGACGGGTTATCGGGCAGCAATGTACCGCGAATTTCTGCGGCTGGAGCCCAATTTGACCGTCACAGAACAAAACCTGGCGGATCGAGTTCGGTACATACAGCGCTCAGAACTTTTTAGCACTACCGAACTCGAACAATTGCGACGCGAGACTGTTCCCCCGCTAGACGAAGAGCCACCTTTGCAGGTTCTCCCTCCAGTCCTTGAACGGGAAGTACGGAGGGAGCCAATTGCTAACCTGCCGGATGTGGGTGGTGCGGAAAGCGATTGGGGAACAGTCTCCCTGGATTTGGATTTGGTGAGGAGCGCACTCGAAGAGACGATCCTGGAATATCGCCAAGTGCCTCTCGAAAGGAGGCCAAGGCTGCCCCGAGTTCCTCTCAGCATCAAGGTTCGGGATGTCGTTGAGGCCGTCAATAACATGCTGCCCTCATTTTTAGAGAGCAGCATGGACCTTTGGGATACGGGTTCAATTCTCTTTGGCGCCGCAATGACAGTTTGTCAAATTGTCGGCGTCAGGATGCCGCCAACAAGAGCTGGTGGCTCCCGCCAGGCTGGCAGTACTAGTCCCAGGACTAGAACTAGACCAGCCTGGATGAGGCGGATTGAAAGCCGTATCACAAGGGCCAGGGTCCTCATCGGCAAACTGACCAGCTTCAGATCAGGCAACAATAGGCCGAGGGTGGTGCGCTTTGTCAGGGAGGCATTCCCTGGTGAGAATGTCTTTGACAACTCACCAGAGTTTGCCTGTAGACTGGTGGAGCGCATCGATGATCTGAAGCAGAAGATCGCTGCTTGGGGTAAGCGAATTAGGCGATATTCTGAAAGGGTAAAGAGGTACCAACAGAATTGTCTCTTCATGAGTGACCAGAAGAAGTTCTACAGAACTTTGGAGCGTCCCGACGTGGTTACGACAGGTCAGCGACCGGAAAAAGCCGATGTAGTAGCCTTTTGGCGTGGGCTTTGGTCGCTGCCTGTTGATCACGAAGAGGGCCGATGGTTCGAGGCGGTCGAGGGAGCGTGCGAGCCCATAGCGCCCATGAACCCCGTCAACATATCCGAGGAGGATGTGGTGGCTGCGATCCGTAAGGCTCCGAACTGGAAAAGTCCGGGGCCGGACGGATTGCACCATTACTGGTTGAAGGGGTTCACGCGCTGTCACGCTACTCTCGCCCGTCAGTTCCAAAGCGCCCTCGAGAGTGGGACGCTCCCGAACTTCTTAACTACTGGGGTCACTCATTTAGCTCCAAAGAGCGATGCTACCGCGGATCCATCACAATACCGCCCCATTACTTGTCTTTGTACAATTTACAAGACCTTGACATCCGTTCTGAGCTCCAAGATTACTCAACACATTGTTGATAACAATGTGATATCTGGAGCTCAGAACGGATGTAGGGGCGGTAGTCGCGGTAGCAAGGAGCTGCTCCTCATCGACGCGGTCGTAGGCCAACTGGTCAAACGCAACCGTCGGAACTTCTCCGCTGGCTGGATAGACTACAGGAAGGCGTTTGATTCGGTACCTCATACATGGCTCATGAGGGTCCTCGAGCTGTACAAAATTGATAGTGCAGTTCGACACTTCCTCGGGCAATGTATGGGGTGCTGGAGAACGATCCTGAGTTTAGACGGTCAGCGGATGACGGATGCGGATGACCAAATTGGTATAAGGCGAGGGATTTTCCAGGGCGATTGCCTGAGTCCAGTTTGGTTTTGCTTGGCCCTGAATCCTCTAAGTACACTCTTGGAGAATTCGGGGACGGGCTTTCGGAGAGGCGGACCACGCTTGCCTCATCTCCTTTACATGGATGACCTGAAGCTTTACGCCCCCACGGCTGACAGATTGGCGGAGCTACTGACGATCACTAACGATTTCAGTGGTTCCGTCAAGATGGAGCTCGGGGTCGATAAGTGTGCGGTCATCCATGTTGAGAAGGGGCATGTCGTGCACTCTGATGGTGTCGATGTCGGCACCAATCATTTGAGGGCACTCTCCGAGGCTGAAACATACCGGTATCTGGGCATGTCACAAACCATCGGTGTGAAGGTGGCAGACGTGAAACAGGGTGTTTGCGAGGAGTTTTATGAACGCCTGAAAAGTGTGCTTAATAGCTACTTGTCAGGCGTTAATAAGATCCGAGCCATTAACTCCTGGGTCATGCCTGTACTGATGTACACATTTGGCGTGCTCAGATGGACTCAGACCGAACTCGACGCTCTGGACAGACGAGTCCGCACGATGATGACCTCTCATCGAATGCATCATCCGAGGTCGTCGGTTATGAGATTGTATATCCCGCGGAAGTGTGGTGGTCGAGGCCTCTTGAGTGCCAAAACCATGCACAACCGCGAGGTATGCAACCTCAGAAACTATTTTATGACGATGACGGATGATAGTATTCGGGGAGAGGTGGTCGCTAGTGATAAAGGACTGACTCCCTTATCGTTGGCCTCACAGGATTGGCGAACCCCGGAGGTACTTAGCACCTCTGATCGGGAGTCCGTATGGAAAGAGAAGGAGCTGCACGGGAGGTTTTACAAGGTACTTCACGAACCTTTCGTGGACCGTAAAGCCTCCCTGCATTGGCTGCGTTTCGGGGACCTCTTTGGGGAAACCGAAGGTTTTGTCTGTGCAATACAAGACCAGGTTATCAAGACGCGGAACTATCGGAAATACATCCTAAAGGACGGTACCACAGACATCTGTCGAGCATGTGGCCGTCCCGGAGAGTCACTTAGGCATGTTATTTCCGGTTGTTCGGCTCTTGCTAACACTGAGTACTTGCACAGACACAACCAAGCAGCCAAAATCCTGCATCAGGAGCTCGCTCTGAAATACGGACTCTTGCAACAGAGGCTGCCGTATTACAAATATCTGCCGGAGCCAATCCTAGAAAACGACCGTGCCAAAATCTATTGGGACCGATCCGTTATCACGGACAGGACTATTCTAGCGAATAAGCCTGATATCGTGGTATGGGATCGGTCGCAGTCGAGGGTATTTCTAGTGGATGTCACTATCCCTCATGACGAGGGTCTCGTGAAAGCCGACACCGAGAAGCGTCGGAAATATCTCGATCTGGCTCATGAGATCACCGACATGTGGGGTGTGACTTCGACAGAAATAATCCCAATTGTTTTGTCCGCGAACGGGTTAATTCCAACCAGCCTCGCGACCAACTTGAGGCGGTTGGATTTCTGTGGCGTGTCGGTTCCAGCACAGATGCAGAAAGCGGTGCTGCTCGATACGGCTCGGATCGTCCGTCGGTTCTTGAACCTGACTCCCTGACCCCGACCGACTGTGCTCTTGTCGGGGAGTACCGCCTCTCCCATTTAAAATTTTAATTTTCTGTTTCGGCCATGGGAGAGGCGAGGAACTAAAGATATTCCGAATAATAATAATAACATAAACCAGAGAAATAAAAATATTATCGACAAATCGCAGAAAAATAATAAAAAGGAACTAAACAATGATATACGAGTATAACCGCAGGAGACTAACATAAAAGGAAATAAATAATAATAAAACGGATTAACAATTTCAGGTAAGGTTTTATATATTACAGTCTCTGTTCGAACATGAATGATTCAGTAATTGACTTTCAAAAATTTGGAAATAATTGTATCGTCAAAATATTTTATTGTAATATCGACGATAACTAATGATCGTAAAGGTTTACCATAATCGCCGATATATGATTATCATATCGGTATCGTTGCATCCCTACTTATAATTATTCTATACATATTTTTATTTATAATGCCATCTCACTCATTGTTATCTGTTACATCATTTATTCTGAATTTTTTGGTAATAATGTATATTAGTGGTAATAGTATATTAATACTTACAATAGTTTTCCTTTCCATTTGCTAACATTTTGGCATCTACAAGTTCTGGATACCGGCCAGTCAACCAAGATACCCATTCCCCAAACACGGTTGCTGTTTTGGGTCTGATGAGTGGAGAGTTAACTTCTCTGGCCCCAGCTGTAGGAGGTAATAATATCAATGCATAACCACGCAGAGAATCACCGCTTACTGAATTATTAGCACGCACGGTCAGTACTAGTTGGGGCCCTGAAAATGTATGATTAAGTTGATATGAGAAACTCATCACAAAATATAATCATGCTGGAAAAACCACAACATAACCTTAAAAAAACTTACATCCAGAAATATTAGTGCTACTAAAAACCATTTCAACGGGCATATTAAATACCACTAGTTCTGGATCCGAACCTGAACGGGCCATTTGAGTCGATCCCATGGGTAAACCAGAGATAATCTCCCAGTCAGGTCCCCAAACACATTCAAACCGAATGTAAAGTTCTTCGTCAAAAACACCGCCAGGGAAACGCACATATTCTATTTGACCACTGACTGTGACTAAAAACTTGGTTACTTCGTTTTCCCTCATTTAATGTTATTATCATAAAACTGAACGACATCAAGATTGTCTCAACATACCGAAAAGAACAAGTACTATACTACAACAGCAAGTAAGATCTAAATAACAACAAACCATTGTCATGGCAACAGTTTAACCTACTTCCTTTTCCTGCTAGAAATTGCCATTTAAAAATATAGTAGTAGTGCAGTGATTAAAACTTTCAGTTGGGTTTGTTTTGCATCGATATTAAGCGAAACTAAATACGATTTTACATTTTTCAATATAAACTCGTTTATACGAGTGTGATTCAAAGTATAGGATTTTCGTTGTTATATATTATTAATTATTGTATAATTATAATCTTATAAATAATTTTGGCATTTATTGTACATTTGTTAAACAATTTAAAATCTTACCCTTATCAGTTAGAAGACAATATCAAGATCTCGTACACCTTTATAAAATTATCCATTCCACTATTATGTCTCTGACTCTCTTTCTTGCCCTTAACTTTAATACTCGCCATCCTGTTCACTTTGCAGGTCTTTAAAAACAACAACTCTTTTTACAACCCACTAGTACACATATGTCGTCTCTGTAACAAAGTCTGTGATAAACAAAGACTTAGATATAATTACTATTTAAATGTCCGAGTATATTTATTTAAACTTAAAATTAATTTACATATGCAATTTACAACTTATTTACTAATATTTACAGGTCACAATACGCGCCCCGTGTTATATCTGGTGTAAAAGTGCCTAGCACGCTTGCAGCATTACCACGTTGTATAGCCAAAGATATTCTTTGAACCAGATACGACACGGAGCGTGGATCTGATCCCACGTCCCTCAAGCGCCGTCCAATGCTCCGGACAAGCTCCCTCGACCACCACGCGCCGCTCACCTCGACAGCAAACGGCACGAACAAGTACGTGTCCTTCAGAGCCAAGTACTTCGCATGCTTCTGAGCAGCTGCCCACTCCGCCGCGGCACGTGGGGCTCTCGTGGCTCTGGGCAGGTGGGATGCTGCGTATGTACTGACGCAGGTGGCGTCCAACACGAGGCATCGTCCCTTCTCCAACGGAATAAGTGTGAGTCCATCCGGACGTTTCCATATGTCCTTAGCAATCCAGGAGGCTCCAGCGCACACGGCACTCCGGCGGAAACAAGTTCACGGCGGAGCACATCATTCAGCATGTGATGACGTGGAAACCGACCAGCTGACTTAGCGCAGCTTAAGCCTTACACCCAACTCCCCGTGACGAATTGGCAGCGATGCTTGCAGCCATTGTGTCTCACCCATGCTCACGTTGAGGATCCGCTCCAATGCCACCCTAATGTATTCATCTACTTCAGCAACAGAGTCAGGATAAATCCACGTTGGAGAGGTCCTCAACATGTACATTAACTTTGGAATACTTAGGCAACTTCGAAAGAGGGTAAACGCGACATGACTGGACAAATGATCCAAGTGCTGGCCAGCCTTTTCGAGCATTTTTACCTTATTTTGAATCACGACCGGAACTGCGTCCCTGATGCAGTGTCATTACAGGGAAAAAGCTCGCACTTACTACCATTTGCCACCAGGCCCAGATCCTCCAGCCTGGGAATCAATGACTCCAAATCCCTAAGAACTACGTCAGGCGCACCACCCAGAGTACCGTCATCAAGATACCATATGTTGAGCGGCGCGCCCAATGAATTTATAATGTCATTGATCGCCAGGCTGAAGAGAAGAGGGCCAAGTGGATCCCCCTGTTGAGCGCCCACCCGCGATGCGATTCTATCGCCATCAAAAAATAGGTGCCATCTGATCACGAACCGACTGGTAACCCAATTTGGCTACAAGGCGGCTAATAACACTACCTACCGCTATTGGTCTTATGCCACCATCCTTTTTCAAAAGGGCGCAGAGCGAACCACCGTAGAGGTAGGGGCACACCGCGGCATTTAGTTCGCCTCTCAGGAGAAAAATTGCTAAGCTTCGTAAGTGCTTCCAGCAGCCGCGGCCCATTGTCACCTGCTGTTGTAGCAAGCTCCTTGAGATGTAGTGGTCGCAAGCCATCCAGCCCGGCGGCTGAGCTGGAATGGAAAGACTCATCAGCAGTAGCTACCTCAGAGCTGGTAACTAATAATGGCTGCGCAAAGTCTGAGGGGAAGGGCGAGCTAGGTACAGGGCGTAGTGGAGCTGGATGCCTCTCACGCAGTCTTTCGAGAGTGTGATTATCAGAGGGTGCCAGGGTACAATCGGAGGAGAGTAGTCTTACCGCTCCTCTTAGATCCCCGTCGTACACTTTTCCCTCAATCAGCTTATGGACTGAAGCGGAATTCCGTGAGCCCCTGTCTGGTATGTCATCAACACTGTCCCTACAGCCTATGTTCCGCTTAACTCTGCTAGTGAGAGATGCAGTTCCGTCTCTGTTCTTAGGTACCCGGAGCGAAGTGAAACTAAAGGAAAGGAAATCCCACCCGTCCTTAATTGAATTGCTTACCAAGCACCTATTGATGAGGCTAGCAAGTTTCCCTGCGGCTAGATTGCCAGCGCCCTTAGAAATGTGTGTTAGAACACGAACGTGAGCTCTGCGGTCTCCAAGAGTCTCCAACTGCGCTAGAGCCGCCGGTGGTGGAGCGGTAGTGGCCGTGGTGAGTTCTGCAGGTGTCAGCGTCTGCCCTGAAGCTGCGATTAGTGGTGATGACTGTGGCGAGGGAGTGGGAGCTAACGGAATTGGAGCTTTTGGTTTGTGCATGCGCCCGTAATCTATGGCGAGGCCGTGTTTATTAAAAACGTTTTAGGCAACTTGAAGAACAGTGGGAGCAGGCAAGGTCAGCCTCATCTGTTTGGGCCATTGTAAATAGAAAATTATACAACAATTTAAAACACTTAACTACTTATTAAACACATTAAAAAGAAATAAGGTATTACATTAAATTAGTATGTTAAATTATTTGCTTAATTTATAATTATAAATTAATGCAGAGTGAACTAAATGAAATTCAAAAGTTACAGTAATCAGTAAAATACCAAAAATGTAAGAGAGGCAAAGCAGGTACCCACCACCTGTGCTGTTTGTTTATTAATAGCGCTATTTATCTCCAAAATCAACATCACCGCATAATAAAACAAGAAACTACAAACAATGAAAATAACAATAACAAATAATTAAATTAGTTAAAATTGACAGAAAAAAAAGAAAAAGAATACATACATACATACATACATATACTCACGGCTATATTTCCCTAGAAGGGGTAGCCAGAGCTAAGGAATTATAAATTCCTCAGCCACTTTTGGAAGTTGAGTGGGGAAAAGATGGTAAAAATAAAGGTTTTTGGTGATGGGTCTCCAACCGCATCGCCCAAAAATCCAATAAAAAGCCCCAAAACCCTTAGTCGCCTCTCACGACACCCGTGGGTAGAAAGGGGTAGCGACATTCTAAGCCGGCACTACACGGCAAAAAAGAAAAAATAACGTTATAATGGATATATTTAACTATTATTTGTATTCCTTTGAAAGCAAGTCCATAAAGACATTGTTACCCTAGAGTTATCTTGTTGAGGAAATTATAGTATTATTATATATATTTTTGTTATTTAGAATGTTGGTTTTGTTAATTAATTTAAATTTTTGTTTTAGATTGAACATAGATTTAACATTATTATATAATAACTAGCTGACCCGACAGACTTCGTACTGTCAAGTTTGCTTATGTTGCAATTTGGGTCGTCATCTGGCATTTTGCCAAATTTCACTTATATACATTACTAGCGACCCGCCCCTGGCTTCGCACGGGTGCAATGCAAAATATACCTACTACAGAATGTCCTTTTGGTTAGTGCTGGAGTAAAAAATATTTACTTACTATTCGTTCGACTAAAAACAAAAGATTATCAACAACAAAATATACCTATTCTATTCAGTTCTTCTATGAACTTAACTATAATTTTCAATAATTGAAAATGCTCGCCCTAATACTAAATTGTCTTAACTCTAAATTCAAATCAAAGTCTTAATGGAAGAAATACCAAGAAATATGGTTTTAAGCTAATCCTATCTAACCTAATGTACTTACAATACTACTAATATAATAATAAAAATTAAAAGATAATCAACAACAAAAGATACTTATTCTATTCAGTTTAATTAATTCTTGATATTTTCCTCGTTAGAGAGCTCCAATAAACGCGTGCGATCGCTGCAAATCATAAAGTGCCATAAGGTGAAGCGCGGCCATCGACGCGCTATTTATAGGCACGCGCCGCCCGGGGCGAAAACAACTACGACCCTGCATTTTAAATTTGTAATATCTTCGGTAATATTCACTTAAATTACATGCTATAAAAAGCATATTGATCTATAATAAATGCACAATTTATTTAAGGTACTTAATTGGATAAGGATTAATGCTGTATTGTTTAAAATCACTTCGTAAATAACCATTTTTTAGTAAAGAATAAAAATGGTTATGCTGGGTTATCCCTAAGAGATAGACATATACCATCGCGGACTTTTTTGTTGAACTTTTTAAGGTGAACAATACTGTAGTACATTATTTTGGTCTATCTCGTAGGGTTCAGCCAGCGTTTGCAATATAAGCGCAAAAAAACGTGCTTATTTACGACATCACATTAGAAATCTTTAAATTTATCAGTGTTTCTCTACTATATTATGCATTTATTATACATACAAACCTTCCTTAAGAATCACTCTATCTATTAAAAAAAACCGCATCAAAATCCGTTGCGTAGTTTTAAAGATCTAAGCATACATACGGACATACAGCGAAAGCGACTTTGTTTTATACTATGTATTGATGTACTTGAGGAGCCTTTTTGCCTCAAACACACACACAAACATCCATACTTTCACATTTATAATCTTAATAGGATAGTGTGTGTAATTGATTTCAAGTGTCTGTATCCTTTGGATGACTGTGTAGTACCATTCCTTATATTGCTGCCTGTTTTGAGTAAGTCAAAGGTTGTTATCTATTTTACATACCTAATAAATAAATACATGTATTTTTTCTCAATTCTGGTCTTAGCAGAATGGAAATCGGTCTGTTTGTTTTGTATAACAATTTAAATAAACTATATGGTTAAGAGAGATAAAATTCATTTCTTAAGGGTAAAATAGGGGATTTTTGTATGATTAGCGCTAGGCACTCAATCACGTCTAAACTACAGAAACTAGGTCTTATGACTCGCAGACAAAGTTGCGCAGGTAAACTACTTATATTAAAAAAGACTGAGTTTCTACATTTTCATATCATCCTGCACCTAATCATGGTATTTTTGCAATATATATAAACTCCCAATGTGCTGGCCAACTCGGGTTAAGCCACTGGAGATCAATTTGATTAACTGTCAATTTCTAATTAAGAAAGAGGAGAACTCTAATTAGGCAAGAAAAACTTTATTCCTCAATAACAATCCTAATTAGGAAAGAGGAAGGCACTCTAACTAGAAAAGAGGAAACCAAGTTTGGAAAGAGTCAGGAACTCTTATTAGGAAAGCTTCATTACTCAGAGACTGGAAGAATGGCTCATGTAATACTCACTTTAGATAGCTAGGTTGAAAGATGGGAAATACTCATAGTTCAAGTATCTTAATACAAGTGTTTTCCATATTTCTTTGTTGTTAAATTTGTTATAAGTTGGGGATCGATAGTCTCTGCCTACTCCAATGGAAACTAACGGCGTGGCTATATGTATATATACATACATAAATATACTAACGGCCATAAATCCCAAAAAGGGGAAGCCAGAGCTTCAGAGCTAGAAACTCCTTAGCCACATTTGGAAGTTGATAGGGGACAAGATGGTAAAAATAAAGTAGCGTTGTTGATTGGTCTCCAACCGCATCGCCCAAAAACCACTTACAAAATCCCCATACCCTTAGTCGCCCCTTAGGGCGCGTTCCCACCGTGTCGTGACGACAGATAATCGTGTAGTTTTAAGTGTCGTGGCTTATATGTTTAATTGGAGGTGTTCACATTTAGAACGACACAATTTACTGTCGTCTACGACAGTTTTTGCAGTGACGACACTTTGTCGTGACAGTGGGAACGGCAAGCACGACAGTCGTAAAACGATAAAAAATCGTGGACGGCAACTGTGTTTTCCCTTCCCTCTCGCACCCGCGCGCCCCTCGCGTCTGTACTCGGTTTGCTTTGTGCGTGTTAGAACTTGTCAGACTCCTGCGCATGGTGGACGTATAACAATGGCTAATAATATAACACCGGAAGTTTTAATTCCACTTGTGGAACAAAGGGCTGTCCTTTGGGACAAAACTTTAGACGTTTATAAAGACAAAGGTTTGAAATTAGCCGCGTGGAGAGAAATTTGTTGCGTTTTTGAACCTAATTTTGACAAGTTGGAGGAAAAGGAAAGAAAAGATTTCGGTAAGTTTCTGAAACTTTTTATTTATTATGATACGTGTGCTTTAATGTTTTGCCAAGGTACGGAGCCTATTTCAGATACAAAATAGTCGGAAAATTGTGAGCGCACTGCGTTTCCACCATTTCCGTTTGAACGCAGCTGTGTTGCAGGCATGTTTACCTGGGGCATAACGGTTGGGGTATTCTCCAAGTATATAGCGTCTTTTTTTATTAAAAAATTATGAAATACCGTACAAGCCTTTACAACTTCAATAGCTGTTTCTGCACATACATCCAATGGTCTATGCAAGATCCTCCATTTATTGGATAAGATACCAAAAGTGCATTCAACATATCTTCTCGCGCGGCTTAGACGGTAATTAAATATCTTAATATCTGTCTAAATGAGTACCGCCATAAGGTCGCAATAAATTTTGTGACAATGTAAAGGCTTCGTCTCCAACAAATACATATGGTATTTCTTCTTGCATATTTTCGTGCAATGGCGTGGGTCTTGGTATATTTAAAGTACCATCATTTAATTTCTTCCAAAAATTGGATTGTTTTAGGATAGATGAATCACACTCTTTTCCGTATGAACCAATACTTACGTAAATGAAGCGGTATTCTGAATCAACAATTGCAAATAAAATAAAAGAAAAATAATCCTTATAGTTAAAAAACATAGAACCACTATTTATTGGCTTTGTAATCCTTATGTGCTTGCCGTCCAGCGCACCGAGGCAATGAGGAAAATTTGCTTTCGTTTTAAAAGCTTCAGCGACCGTTTTCCATTCTTCTTCGGTATTGGGCAACTTTAAATATTCTGCACTTAATACGCTCCAAATAACAGAACACGTTTCTTTGATTATTTTGCTGATGGTTGACATTCCCACTCTAAAATTATAATGCAGTTGTTTAAACGAACATCCCGACGCCAAATATCTGTAAATAAATACAACAGCTATTATAATACGCTTATATTCGAGGACCAATGCCCTAACATTATAATTATGTATAAACATATAATCAGTCTAATAGGTAGTCCCTTACTTGTTCACGGAAACATCCGGGGATACTAATGGAAAAACTCGATCTTATTATAGTTTTTTAAACTCTGAAAAACGTGCAGATTTTTGCGTGAACAATAATTTGACTACGTATTAGACTGATTATATGTTAATACATATAATGTTAAATCTATACACAAACAAATTTTAATTTTAAGTCTATTTTACTTTTACAGCTACACACATATCTACAAAGTGGACACATATTCGAGATGCATTTATGAGATCCCTGAAAAATGAAAAAGAAAAAAAGCGATCTGGTGCAGGCGCAAAAACAACTAGGCCGTATGTTTATAAGAATCAGCTGTCTTTTTTATTAAAAGTTACTGAGCCCCGTATGACCTCTGATTCATCTAATGAGCCTAATAATTCTATCTCTGATACATTAAGTGATGCAGCACCTTCTACTCAAAAGAAAACTAAGACTGACACATTAGATGATAAAATGTCACAATTTCTTGATTATAAATTAAATAATCAAGAACACCCACATGTGTCCTTTATTAAAGGAATTTTACCATCTTTGGCATCATTCGACAATGATGACAATTTTGAATTCCAAACGGGTATTATGCAACTGATCCAAAAAATTAAAAAGAAACGCCTTCGTAATAATTTATATGATACTTATGCAAACTATGGTGACTATCAAAACCATTCATCACAACCGACAGGATATTTTACACAAGATCCAGGTGCATCAACTTCGACTAGCAATCAAGTTATGGAACCGGCTGCATCACCAAATTCAGTCTATACTAATTTGTCTGATAACACACAAGATTCTTTTAATTTTGACAATATATAATTTAAAGATGTCTTTACTTATAAAACGTGTAACTCTAAAATAAATATCTAAATAAATAAATGTATACATTAATAAAGAATTTTCATTTTATTTACTTACCTTAAAGTCACTAGTCTTTCTTCGGCACTTATACAATTTCTGAAATATGTGTTTTCTCTTCTAAGATTGTCTGCAAGTCGTGCCAGTAGGCTATCAAAGGTGGAGACAGTCATTCTTAAATACTCATAAAACTTTCCATCATCACTTTTTAATTCTTCTATATAACTCTGACATAATCCTAATGGAATTCTTTTCATTAACATTGGATGTACCCAGTACTTTCTTTTCCTTGCTTGCTTCATTTTCCTTCTTTTCAAAAAGTAATACATTATTAAAATTTCATCTTCGTCCATTGAACTCAGGAGAGTAAACGCACTAGTGATCACCAAGCGAACGCAGAGGCGACTAGATTTGTAGCTTGCTGATGATGTGTAAACGACAAAGCGACTGCCGGGAAACGATAAAATGTCGTCGCGTTCCAATGGGAACAGCTAGATACGACAGTCGCTAAATGATAAAAAATGTTGACGACAAACAATCGTTATAATGGGAACAGGTGGAGACGACAGTCGTCGAACGATAAATTAGTCGTCGATAATTAGGTGGGAACGCGCCCTTACTATACCCGTGGGAAGTAAGGGGTAGTGACATTCTAAGCCGGCACTACACGGCTGTACGTATAATCCAGGAAATGTAACGTTACTTTTGACCACTTTGTCAATATTGTAACGGTGCAAATCTCACGAAACGTTACGAGAAATATGCAAGTTACTCGATGAAATAAGCTTGGCTTAAGAACCTTTGGAGGATAGGAACATGATAGCATGAGCAATAGGAACCCAGCCCCAGCCCCACACCACAGATTAATTTAAAATCTTATTGCTTGTGTTTGTGAGCTACTGCTACAATACCGACGCTGCTTTCTTCCAGATTTTTGTACTTTGCGTAAATGTCAGATGACGCTACTATCGTTTTTCAATCGGCCACCATTGTTGGACCGTGGTAGCCAATATTTAAACTTTACGTTTCGCGTATTTTCTAAGAATCGCTAAATTTTCAGCTTATAATTAAGCTGCTTGTATCTAGTTATCACCAAATCAAACAATAAAAGTGGAACACAAGACTTTAGCCAGTGGTATAATCAAGAATAAAATGTCACGCGAAGTGAGCATCAGACTCGTGAACACCATCCCATCTGAGTTATAATTCTTGTATCCTTTCAAATAAGTGTTCTAGGACTGTAACTATAAACATAAATCTACTCTATTACCATCCAGAGATCGTTTTTACCTTAGATTTGGGATTACCCCAGGTAAATAGTTGTGTGAAACTTAGTGTACACGTCGTTAGTGGTGTAAGTTACGAGGCCTAAAAGTTTGGTTGGTGCCGGCATCGTGATGGTGGACTGAATAGCAGTGTGGAACTTAGGTTGAGACTTCGGTGTGTGATTAGTATTGAACAATTTAATAAAATGTCTGGAGGGTCTCAGCACAACCCTAACGGAAGGCAGCCGCAACTTGGCGCTGGATGGAGTCCGCTGCAGGTGACGTTCAAAACTATTCTTTGTTTCCTATTAGAATATTATTTCTAAGTACAAAATTCTTATAAAGTAAGGTAATACTTAATTGGTATCATCATCAATGTATGCATTAATTTAAATCGATTTTTAATATTTTGGAGTGTAATCTTATCAGAAAGTGTATTATTATATGTCTTTACCCTAATAAAGTTTGTAATTAATTGTTGAAAAGCTTGCTGGAGAGTTGCCTTTATGTGATCAATTTTATTTTACAACATTTAATACAAAATTTGCAGATTTACTCATGGAAATTTCCTCATTTAACATAAAATTCAAAACTAAGGAATTAAAATTAAGTGTCTTGAAATAAGTTGTGGGTTAGTTACAGGTAGCAAGCTATTTAGCAAGAGCCCCCCAGGCGCATTTGGCATCAGAGAGAGGAGTCACTTGGCACACTCCTACTCCACCTCATCTTTACCATGTGCCTGCTCCATCATCCCCTGACCCCCTGCAGGTATGCCATTTATCAATTTTATTATATAAAGCAGCTTAAATACCCTAAAGATAGGGACCACCTAATTGACTGAATAGAAATAGAAAACTCTTTATTGTACATCTAGATATATAAAAGAAAGTTGTGTTAGTTACACTATTTACAACTCAAGAAAGGCTGAACGGATTTGGCTAAAAATTGGTAGAGAGTTAGCTAAGAACCGGGAGAAGGACATAGAACATTATCATCACGCTAAATATCGTAGGAGGTAAGCAGTAAAAAATATTAAACACCATCCGTGCGAAGCCGGGGCGGACCACTAGTCACAGATAAAGAAATTTTATACAGATTATTTCTTAAATAGATAGAAGCACAATTGGCGGTCTTATTGCTTAAAGCAATTTCTTCACAGACAACCCTTTAAAAAATCCTAATTGATTATTTTTAATTACTTTCACATATGGGGTGTTCAAAGGAATACTCTCTCATTTGATGGGTAAATGTTTCAAAACCCTTTCATAACGTTAAACTTTCCCTTTTACTAGGGTTATATAAATGGGAAAGCCAACTTATGAGAGTTAGCCTTGTGATTGGGTTTCCTTATTGTACCTTGGGCTTTTCAATTGAGCAGCTTGTCTAGTCTCTGGATATAATTAGTCAGCAAGCTAGGCTAGGTGTCAAAACCTATGGTGGATTTCCACCCACTTTATAACTTAAATTAAAAAAATAATACTCTTTACTCTGAACACTGGGTGTTAATTTCACATGCTGTTCAGAAGTATTAGTAACTCTGCCAACCCCTCTGCGGATATATGGCGTGAACATTTGAGTTTCAAATTGAGTTTATAACTAAAAACTGAAAAAATAACCAATTACATACATAATTAATTTATAAAGGATCATGGGCATTTTTGTATAGGAGCTGGGCGTTATACCAACAGTAATAAAATGCGTTGTAATTTACTTTATTGCACGTCTTGATAACCCCTACATACTTGTTATCCCCAATATGGACCAGGTATTATTGCAAAAAAAACACAAAGGTTGGTTAAATAATACTTTGCCGTCAGGCGAAAGAAAATCTTCGGTCATCGTCTTAAGGACTATATTCGTTTGATCGCAAATCTAATACTGACACCTTATTAGTTCACCTCACTTATGCATTGCTGTTCTCTCGTAGGGGAAAATAACTCTCCACACATGGTGTTAAGACCTATATTTCTTTGCTGCTAAATCACTATTCGTTTACACAATACAAAAACATAAATATAAGGTTCGAGACCCGTCAATGAGTTATTTTTAATGTTTATTTTCTAATAGTGAAAATATTAGTAGTCCTAAGCCTGGAAAGTATGAAAGACAATCGAGATATTTATTCTTACTGATACCTCATGATAAATAACTATATTTCTTCAAAATTAAGTACAAGTAATACAACATATGGGACTCATTCATTAAACATTATCAAAAGCATCATTTTTTTCATTCGCGAACTAGCGGATGTTATAAGAAAGATACGAGAACGCGAGAACCGCAAGTTATTCATCTTTCCAACTCAATCTCTTCATGTAGTCCAATTCGTTCTGCAGTTCATTTAGTCCAACGGCTCTGAAGGAGCCTAATGAGCCGCTGAACGAAGTGGACTACTGGACTACATTCGCGAAGTAGTTCTTTTAAGTGAAGGAACTAAATGAACTAAGTTCTTTTCACTGAATCGTTATGCGCACGCGCAGTGACGCGTACGCACGCTTTCTTTGTTCGGTACCTGAGTGAGAGACGTTAGAAAGGGATGGAATGCAGTAATTCGTTAGGTTACCAACCAATAGATTGATATCTTTTGCCTAGTACTGCACGATATTGTCTGTGTTGTCTCTGCGGTGAGCGATTGTTTTGGATTCTATGCGTTTGAACATCACTGAATATCTCTGTTCTCCGGTTGTTTGGGTAATCGCCGTTATAGTATAAAATTAAGTAATGATCATTAGCTTTCACATAAAATATATTTTAACGCTGTTGGTGTTACGCCCATTTTGACCATGACCCTTTAATATAAATAGTCCTAATTAATATACATAATTTAACAAACACAGTTATCAAACCTATAAAGAAGGTACTTAACAATTTACTTTATAAATAATAAAATAAAATCATAAAACATGATTAAACGTAGGGCACTGTAAAATATCCCCCACCTAATGTAGGAAATTAAACATATTTTAAGTAATAGATGTCATGTATATGACTAGTTTTTGCTTTGGTGCAAATTCTTGATGCACCTAGCTTAAGAAATAAAACCCTTGTAGAGAGAATGATATATAATATACGACATATTTTATAATTGGATTAAGCTGATCATAATACAATTTCACAAAGTATTCAACCTCAAAACTTATGATCCCAAGGAACCCCATCAAATTTCATAGTGAGAATCTCAGTGAAATATTGACTAGATGCTTGTAAAACTTGTATGTGGTATTAATGCCATGTCAATAAAAAATATATAAACAATGTAAGGCCATTATGTAATAAGTCTTGTGGTCACTAATATGGTTTTTGCACAAAACTTCAGCACAGCAATCATGATCCATTGCTATTGTGGTGCCTAGGGGGTGAGGAAAGGATGTTTAATTTGCACATTATTGGTAGCAAAGTATTTGTAATTTCATATTGTTATGACCTATTCAACAATTGATGATTCATGTTCCAGGCTATGAAGGTGGTGACAGGGGCCAGCAATTCTGTATTTCGCCACACTGCCACACCACCAGAGCTCTATAGGCACACACCTACCCCACCTGACAAACATATGATGAGGTAAACATAAGTCATGGTTATTTTAAAAAAAAATCTCAGTCTTTACTTACAAACAAAAAATTATGTACCAAAATTTTATTACAGGCACACTCCTTCTCCTGGCGATGCAAAAGGCTCTCCTTTGCCACCTGATTTGTTCACACACTTAGGACAGACTAGAGGTAAGTACATTGTTTGCCACTTAAACTACATTAAACTCAAAGAACAATATGAGGGTAGAGCTAACTAAATAACTTTTCTATTCCAGATAAGCTGCGTCCTGAAGATATGGCTTACGGTAGAGGAGGTGTGGATCTCTCAGTATCTCGTGCTGCTAATGGTGCCCCCATGTCATTGAGTGTAAGGGATGCCCCCACCATCAATAGCCTCATTGCCCGCGTTACTCCCAGACACTCCAGAGTCGATTCTTTACTGGAGAGACTTGTACCCTCCCCAGTCTCGCATTCCGTTATCATGCATTCCCGTACTGGACCCACCCCGTCACCTCCGTCATCAAATGAAGACTCAGTGGACTCCTGTGGGGGTAAGCGGAAACGAAAACCTGAAAGAACTGTTCGTCTTCCATCCATCACATCTCTTTCTGATCCACCCCCTAAAACAGAAATACCTCAAGAGGAAATTATGCCTACCGAAAAGGATACAGGGCGTCTTTCCCCGCCTAGAGAAATTAAAAGTGAGAGACTTGAAAATGGGGAGATTTATAATAAAAGCAATGGACCTGATTATCCAGAGAATTTGCCTCCCCCAGAAGTTCCATATACAAGAAGAAAAACCTCGTCAGAATCTGCTGAAACAATAGATGATATCGCTGCAATGATCGCCAGCACTAGTAAAGATGACGACAAGAAAGCCGAGGCGAGCAATCCACAGGACAAATTTTCCGAGCAGACCGCAGCGGAAAATGAAGCTCCTCTTCCCATTGAAAACTTGAGAGTGTTCTAGCTAGCCCCGAGCATGGCAAAGACAACGATAGTAAAATGACTCCTCCAAAAACGGAAGAAACGCCGGCGCCCGAGAAGCCCATCCCAGAAATTGCCGCGGCTCCTAAGAGACGAAGTACTAGGCTATCGAACTCGGAGTCCACGAATGTGCCGGTCGCGTCGCCGTCGGAAGGAAAACCCGCCGAGACGGAGGCGAGCGACGCCAACAGCGCCGAGCCGATTCCCGCCAGCATCGTCGAGGTAGAGGATCAACTCG
>CAUYWD010000109.1:0-18383 GCA_963576735.1 Bedellia somnulentella | reverse complement strand
CGCCAGATATCACCGTTCTGGAGATAGAGGTATATAAATCAGAGGAGCCACTAAATTTGTAGTCTTTATAAGTATTCATCAGGCATATTATAACTTATATTTTTAGGTTATTATTGTACTAAAGATGTCACATTTATGACAAATTTCAGGATATGCATTAAAAGTAAAAAAGATTCTTAATTTTATTTATTTATTTATTTTTATTAGGAACATCAACAGCGACATAAGTAATAATACACAGTTAATAATAGAAATCAAGTAAGGCCAATGACAGATGTTCACAGGTGTACAGAAAACATATCTAACAATAATCTTGTTTTTACGTTACATTTGATTTTCAACACATGTTTTTTTTATAGCAAGTAACTCAAATACATACAATTTTAAGAGGAAATAAAATAGATATTAATAACAATATTTAAAGCAAAATTGTTTTGATCCACGATATCTCAGGGGTGTGTGTATGTGCATGTGTGTGTGTATGTGTGCGTGTGTGTGTGTGTGTGTGTGTGTTTGTGTGTGTGTGTAAAACAAATAAAAATCTGTGACATACATAAAGGCATAAAAGAATGTATGTGTTATTAAATTATACTCATAATATAATATGTATATTAAGAATTAAAAAGTACGTCCATTACAGCTTTTCTGAATGCGCATCTACTTAGATTAAAAAGATCTAAGTCATGGAAGTTTTTATTATATTCGGATAAAATACGACTAAACGGAGCGTTCTGTGAGTAGTTAGTTCTGGAACTTGGTACGGAGAACAAACTATTTATGGTATGGCGAGTCCTATATGATGGCGTGTTAAGTCCAACCTGTGCAAGTAAGTTTGGGTTATCCAAACGACCATGAATTATATCATGTAGAACGGTTAGGTCAGTTAAAATACGGCGATCCTCTAATCTTAACATTTTATGAAATTTACAACTCATTTCGTCACACTTATGGAAGTTTTTAGTTTTAAAATTTAAGTGTCGTTCAAAAATATGTTGTATTCTTTCAATCATATGCTTGTACTTAATGTACTGAGGGGACCAAACACTTGAGGCGAACTCCAGAATACTGCGAACATAGGCATAATAAACCGTCTGTATACATTTAGGGTCTTTAAACGTTTCACAAGTCCTCATTACAAAGCCCAGATTTTTGTATGCACGATTAGTGATATCAACAATGTGTTGTTCAAAAGTAAGCTTTGAATCTAAAGTAACGCCGAGGTCTTTTACTGCATTAACTCTCCGGATAGGCTGTTTATTAATATAGTAAGTATTAATGATGGGTTTATTACTTCGTGAAAAAGTAATTTGCACGCATTTTGACACATTTATGTCTATTCTGTTCTCGTTATAGTAATCGGTGAGGCGATCCAAATCCCTTTGTAGCTTATAACAGTCGTCAGCTTGTCGTATACCACAATAAACCTTTTTGTCATCTGCATACATTATAAAATTGGTCTCACATATGGCTGTAAAAATATCGTACAAATAAATATTATATAAAAGGGGACCCAAATGGGATCCTTGGGGTACTCCTGATGGTATGTCAACAAAACCTGATCGAAAACCACCCAAAACAACAGCTTGATGACGGTTAGATATATAAGATTTTATCCATCTAAAGAAATCACCTTGCGCCCCTAAAGCAAGAAGCTTGCGAAGAATAATCACGTGGTCTCCTCGGTCGAAAGCTTTTTGAAAATCAGTATAGACTACGTCAACTTGTATACCTCTATCCATACAACCAAGGACAAAATCTATGAATTCAATGAGGTTAGAAAGTACAGATCTACCTTTAAGAAAACCATGCTGTTGAGACGGTATACTATGCTTAACAACAGGATAGATACGTTTATAAGCAATTTTCTCTAAGATTTTAGCAAAAATGTTTAGGATAGAAATGGGTCTATAGTTAGTAATTTTGTATTTTGGACCATTTTTGTGAACTGGTACTATCAAAGCGTCCTTCCAGATTTTAGGGAAAATACCTGCATAAAAAGAACGATTATAAATTATACAAAGAGGGGTGGAAAGAGGCTTAGCGCAGTTCTTAATAAAAAAGGGAGGAATATTATCAGTGCCAGCACCACCGTTGATGTCCAGAGAAAGAAGCAACTTGTAAATCTCTTCCTCATTAGTACTTATATTACTTATAGTTTTACCATTAATACCATTCCATTATTAAAAAATAACCGTTGTCCTAGTTTTAAGTTCTGTTTTAAGTTCTATGTATCATATATATGGTTCAGTAGTAATCAGATGTAGAACCCAAAAAAAACCATACATGGTTTTGCATGAATGGTTGCAAATAGAAAAAAAACGCGGTGTCATTTTTTACTGAAGAAAGGTTGGTCCTTTTGACCTGATTTTATGTTGCCACATCATCTGCGGTAGGAGCCGTCCACCCAGTCCCCCCCCATACCTGCGGTAGGAGCCGTCCAGCCGCGCCACGTGTATCTGTCTGGCCGCGCTCTCCACCCAGTACAGTGTCCCCCCCCCATACCTGCGGTAGGAGCCGTCCAGCCGCGCCACGTGTATCTGTCTGGAAGCGCTCTCCACCCAGTACAGTGTCCCCCCCCCATACCTGCGGTAGGAGCCGTCCAGCCGCGCCACGTGTATCTGTCTGGAAGCGCTCTCCACCCAGTACAGTGTCCCCCCCCATACCTGCGGTAGGAGCCGTCCAGCCGCGCCACGTGTATCTGTCTGGAAGCGCTCTCCACCCAGTACAGTGTCCCCCCCCCATACCTGCGGTAGGAGCCGTCCAGCCGCGCCACGTGTATCTGTCTGGAAGCGCTCTCCACCCAGTACAGTGTCCCCCCCCCATACCTGCGGTAGGAGCCGTCCAGCCGCGCCACGTGTATCTGTCTGGAAGCGCTCTCCACCCAGTACAGTGTCCCCCCCCATACCTGCGGTAGGAGCCGTCCAGCCGCGCCACGTGTATCTGTCTGGAAGCGCTCTCCACCCAGTACAGTGTCCCCCCCCATACCTGCGGTAGGAGCCGTCCAGCCGCGCCACGTGTATCTGTCTGGAAGCGCTCTCCACCCAGTACAGTGTCCCCCCCCATACCTGCGGTAGGAGCCGTCCAGCCGCGCCACGTGTATCTGTCTGGCCGCGCTCTCCACCCAGTACAGGTGTCCCCCCCCCATACCTGCGGTAGGAGCCGTCCAGCCAGTCCCCCCCCCATACCTGCGGTAGGAGCCGTCCAGCCAGTCCCCCCCCCATACCTGCGGTAGGAGCCGTCCAGCCGCGCCACGTGTATCTGTCTGGCCGCGCTCTCCACCCAGTGCAGGTGTCCCCCCCCCATACCTGCGGTAGGAGCCGTCCAGCCAGTCCCCCCCCCACATACCTGCGGTAGGAGCCGTCCAGCCGCGCCACGTGTATCTGTCTGGCCGCGCTCTCCACCCAGTACAGGTGTCCCCCCTCCCACTCCACCGCCAGCCCCTCCGCGCTGCGCAGACCGGATTGCACCACTGCCTTGATGTTGCGGATCACTGGAGGATAACATTAACAATTATTAGTCTGTTGAGATTTTACAACGCTAAGTACTGATTTCCTCTGACCGTCTGATGAAAGGAAAGAAGAAACAATATCAACAAAGTATTAAGTTATCAATTATGACGATCAACAAACTAATTAAAAAACATACATCAATATATTCACGGCTATTAACCCCTAGAAGTATAGAGTTAGGAGAGAAATGGGGTAGTGCTATTCTAACCCGATACTACAGAGCAACTGTAATAGACAACTTCATACCTTCATTGACAACATCTCCGCGGTATATCTTCTGCTCCCAAACATCAGCCCAGAACAGGGACAGAGTACCATTCACTATGACCCAGTCCAGGGCCACCGCATTGCGTAACGAGGACACCAGCGCCCGGGAGCCGGACTGGCCGGGGGACAGCCGGACCTGGTCCGCGCGTTCCGGCCGGTCCGGCTGGTCCGGCTGGTCCGGGAGGTCTGATGGTCCAGGTCCCGGACCGGTCAGCTCCACCACGCGGATCTCGTGACGGGTACTGTATACTAGCAGCGGGGTGAAGGTATCTATAAATATAAAATGTGTCAAAGTATTTATAAGTGGCGGTATTAAGTTAACAGGTTCAGGCAAAAGTCAGCCAGAAAATTGCAAAAGACTGTGTTATTGTGATGAACGTCACAAAAATGCTGTAGCTATTTTACTACCTAAGATGAAAGATCTAATAATATTATAAATAATATTATACAGAATATGGCAAGAAAATTAAGTTTTAAGACTTCATTATATGACAATGTGAAAATGCTGCAATAAACTCAAAGTAAAAGTTGGTCAGTGTAAACTATAGTACCAACCCGTAGACTTGCAGGTCCACTGATCCTCGGCCAGCTCCGCGCCCGGGAAGCACGAGCACTTGTGACGGTTCTTGTACGGCTCGCAGACCTAAACGAACACCATTAAGTGTTATTTGTATTAAGTTGGAAAAGCCTCAATAAATCCAACCACGAATAGATGTTATAAACAAATAAAACGCAGCGTAAAGAAAAAAAAGGTGTAATTAATATCAAATTGTCACAGTATATATACAGTAAACAAAACATTTCGATACCGCGATGTAGACAGGTCAAGCAGCGCCATCTATTGGCAACATGAAGCTACAGAAGTTACATATATGTAGCCTCAACATGCCGGCCGCCATGGACTTAGTCCAGAACAAAAAACAACTAAGAAAATAAATGAAAAAATCTCTAAAAATCTTTAAACCTTTAACTCTTTAACATTAAAATTACTAATCATCAAAGCGTTAAATTTAGCAACATAAAAATACATTTTAGTTTGTGACAAAAGTGTATATAGGACAAAAAAAACTCTAGTGATAGGTAACAAAATATCATTTTTCTTTATAGTAAAACATACATCACCATATACATTAAAAATATAGAAACGTACATAATTCTCAGCCATCTATAGGCAACACAATTAGTTTTGATATATGTATTTAAGAGTGCCCACACGGGTAAAACCGTCAAAACCTGGATGTTTAGCAACCACAACTCCGAAAAGCCACTTTGTTGGTGGTAAGCCTTCGTCCTTAACCAACACAACACTACCAATATCATGTTCGGGGATTTGTTCTCGCCACTTGTACCGGTGTTGCAAGTGTGTCAGATATTCTTGATTCCACCTGCGCCAAATGTCTTGTGCCAGTTTTTGAGTTAGTTGCCACCGTTTTAGACTACTAATAGATGAATGCTCGTAATTAGCTTCAGGGACTAACATCAATGGTTCTCCAACCAAGAAATGGCCTGGCGTTAATGGACTAGGATCCTCCGGATTATTGGATAATTGAGAAATTGGCCTAGAATTTAGACACGCCTCAATTTGCGCTAGAACTGTTGTCATTTCTTCAAAAGTCAGAGTACTATCGCCAATCACTCGCTTCAAGTGATGCTTTGTCGATTTCACACCGGATTTCCACAGTCCTCCAAAGTTTGGAGCACGGGGAGAAATGAAATGCCACGTTGTTCCATTTGTAGTTAACCAGTCAGCGAATTCAGCAGCCACGTCCGATCTTTCTAAATCGACTAATATTTTAAGCTCACGTGCACTTCCTACAAATGTAGTCCCATTATCGCTCCACAATTCGGAGACATGACCTCTACGGGCTACAAAGCGTTTGAACGCCGCTAAAAAGGTTTCAGAAGTCAAATCGCTAACTGCCTCTAAATGAATTGCACGTGTAGCCATGCACACGAAAAGGCATATGTATCCAATATTGGTGATGATGGTCAAATATTTCTTTGAGACGGTTATAATTACTAAAAAATATATGAAATATAGTTTAGCTTAGACTAAGCAAAAACTCTTGATCAGACAATACAAACTTCGACAATGAGATCAACCGAATACAGGTCGGATGGCCATCGTTTAGAAATCTGTGTTATATCTTGTGTTTTAAAATTAAATCTTCAGACAAGGTCTTTGACTAATGTGTGCTGCCAAAAAAGATTCAAATTCTGTCAAAATATGTAAAGTTGCTTATATTTTATTAAAATAAACATTATTAGAATATGCACTATATGTTAGTACGTTACCTCCCCGCACACCCCCCAGCCACAGTGCGCGTCGCACCCCCCCGCGCCGCAGCGACACACGGGCCCGCCGGGGGACGCCACACACAGCGCACCGTCCGAGCAAGGGGACAGCGCGCATTGGGGCTCACCTGCGAACATTAATAGTATTTAGTTAGTGATAAGAAACGCGACGGACGCGAGAGTTCGCACTGTATGACATAAGCCTCCCGCTTAATCACCTTGTTAGGGCTCCTTTTCCCTAGCTGGCCATGAGGTCAGACCGGTCTGCGCGACCTCCACTGCAACCAGATAACCTGGCATCGGTTGGGACTGGATTAACTCAGCCCCAGCGATCGGTACCCGCCGCTGGTGAAGAAGGTGCCGCATGGCATGGACAGTCGATATGAATAGGAATTCCAAGTGGGTCTACCTTAGGGCCTTAGGTTCAACAACTGGACGCACGGCCTCCTTATTACGTATCTTTTGCGACTGACGATTGTGTCGCAAGTGATAACCGCCGCAAGACAGTTCCTCGCCGACACCGCCGCCAACCACCACACATACGCGGCATATAAAATCTCATAACCGACGATCTCGGATGATGCATTCGATGAGAGGTCATCGTCGTGCGGACTCGTCTGTCCAGAGCGTCTAGTTCGGACTGAGTCCAGCTAAGCACACCAAATGTGTACATCAGTACAGGCATGACCCAGGAGTTAATGGCTCGGATCTTATTAACGTCTGACAAATAGCTATTTAGCACACTTTTCAGGCGTTCATAAAATTCCTCGCAAACACCCTGTTTCAAGGCAGCCACCCTCACACCGATGGTTTGTGACATGCCCAGATACCGGTATTTTTCAGCCTAGCCCCTCAAATGATTGGTGCCGACATTGACACCATCAGAGTGCACGACATGCCCCTTCTCGACATGAATGAACGCACACTTATCGACCCCGAGCTCCATCTTGATGGAACCACTGAAATCATTAGTGATTGTCAGTAGCTCCGCCAATCTGTCAGCCGTGGGGGCGTAAAGCTTCAGGGCATCCATGTGAAGGAGATGAGGCAAGCAACTGAAACCCTGTCCCCGAATTCTCCACGAATACTCAGAGGATTCAGGGCCAAGCAAAACCAAATTGGACTTAGGCAATCGCCCTGGAAAATCCCTAACCTTTTATCAATTTGGTCATCCGCGTCCGTCATCCGCGTCCGTCATCCGCTGACCGTCTAAGCTCAGGATCGCTCTCCAGCAGGAAGTGTCGAACTGCACTATACATTTTATACAGCTCGAACGCCTTCCTGTAGTCTATCCAGCCAGTGGAGAAGTTCCGACGGTTGCGTTAGACCAGTTGGCGTCGATGAGGAGCAGCTTCTTGCTACCGCGACTACCGCCCCTACATCCGTTCTGAGCTCCAGAGATCACATTGTTATCAACAATGTGTTGAGTAATCTTTGGGCTCAGAACGGATATCAAGGTCTTGTAAATTGTACAAAGACAAGTAATGGGGCGGTATTGTGTTGGATCCGCGGTAGCATCGCTCTTTGGAGCTAAATGAGTGGCCCCAGTAGTTAAGAAGTTCGGGAGCGTCCCGCTCTCGAGGGCACTTCGGAACTGGCGGGCGAGTTAAAGCGCGCTAAAGATACATAATCAGCCCCCGGGTTATCAGGCAGAAATGTGTGGCGATTGATAGTTGTACCGAAAAAGGAACTAGTATATGCATGTATAACTATTATGTTATATTTATTATTAAAGTATGTATTTTAAGTACTTTTATTCATAATTATCTTATAACATAACATAACATAAACGTTCACGCTGAATATCCCCGAAGGGGTTGGCAGAGGTACTAATACTTCTGAACATCACGTGACTTTGTCACCTGGTGTTCAGAGTACCCACGTTTTGCATGGACAGTGTACTCACGTGATAGGGGGCAGGCCTATCGCTGTTTTGTACGAATACACTGTCACATGACTAAGTACAACTCAGCCATGTGGGTTTCCTCACGATGTTTTCCCCCACCGTTAACAACCATGATAAATTAACCACACATATGTCTTTAGAAAAGACAAATTGGTGTAGGCCCGACCCAGGATTTGAACACTAGTCGCTTGCACGATAACCGAGTGTTCTACCCACTGGGCTATCACGGTTATTTCTACCCACTGGGCTATCACGGTTATTAATTAAGAATAAGAATAATTATCTTATATATGTAAATGAAGACCTTAATTTGCTCTTCATTACATTTAAGTTACATGCATTGTTCATCTTTGACATTTTGTCAAAGAGTTATTTTTAGTGGTGGCAGCACTTGTTTCTATATGGCATCACTCACGCTAGTTTGATTTAATGAAAATGGCTGAATGTTAAATAAATGAAATATCAGTAAAATACTATAATTGAAGCAATAGCTTTTAATGTTGTTTTTTTTTTTTACAGGTAAGTTAATGGTATTTTTAATTTTTGGTTTGATGTAGGTTCTAGATTAAGTAAGAAATGTATTTTATAACATAAAATAAATCTTTTTTTACAGAGCAACAACGTGGTTTTTGTTTCATTAAATAACAAACTTATTACAAAACAACATTATTTGTAGCTGTTGAAAACGACGGAAAAGTTAAAATTTGAATTTGTTGTGAAACAAAGTGAAGACCCGAAGTCAAACATGTTGTGTATAACCTCAATAACGAACGCCGAAAAAAAAGTATTCACAATCCCCGATCAATTGCAGCCGATCAAACTGCATGATGTTTTAATGAAAACACAAGCTTTCTCAAGAATAAAAGCTACACTACAAAGACGGCATGAAAAAAGACAAGTTTGGTTTCATTGACACAAGACTTAAGTGAGACATATAAGGATGAAGATGGAAATATGCAATTTAAAGGGTATTTACTGGAGGAAGTCACACAAAAAGTACAAGAGGGAGTTTCTACAAGTGAATTGTCTGTAGAAACATTGACAAGAATCTTGGAAAAAATTTCTGAATCGAAGAAAGAAAGTAAACAATTCAATTTGAAGAGCGCATCAGAAAAGTTTGCTTTAGAAAAGTTCACAAGAAAAACAACAAGTGTTACACAGTGGATGGCCACATTTGAAAATGAATGTGTTCGTGTAGGTATATGCGAGGACCTGCAAATAATTCAAATGTTTAAATTATTTTTAGATGATTATTGTCAGGATTGGTACAACTCTATGCTTATTAAGCATACAGTTGACTCAAAATGGTGTATTTGGAAAACAAGCTTTTGTGAGACATATGCAAGCAAGGGCTGGACACCCATAAGGTATGCTATTACATTTAAATACAGACAGGGCTCGTTACTAGAATATGCTTTAAAAAAAGAGAGGCTTTTATTAGAGGTGAATAAGTTCATAGATAAACCTACTTTAATTGATTTAATAGTAACTGGGTTACCAAACTTTGTAGCGGATGAGATTGACAGGGATAAATTAATGAACACTGAAGATTTGTATGGTAGTATACGAGGTTTGGAATATTTAATGAATAAAAGAAATGGAATGTTACAGGGGGTAGAAATTAAGACTAAAGAAAATAAGACTAGGGAAAAAGCATGCAGGATCTGTGAAAAGGAGAAAAGAGTTACTCGGTATCATCCAGAATCTGTATGTTGGTTTAGGAACAAAGATAACGATCGTTTTAAGAAAGAATCCATTCGTAGTGTAAATCATTCTGAATTAGAAATGAGTTTAAATGAAATAGATCCAAAAAACTAGTGATTCCACCATTAATCAAAATACAATTAAAAATAAATGATTCCATAGAGACACTGGGGGTTTATGATTCAGGATCAAATGTGAGTTTAATTAATTCAAGGTTATTTTCCTTAAAAAACTACTCTTACAACAATAACAATGATCATACAAATTTAAAAACGATTAATGGTGTAAAAAAGTCAATAGGAATTGTAAAATTAAAGATAAAAATTTTTGATATTGAACAAAATATCAATGTTTTTGTTATAGATGAACAAAACTTTGATTATGACTTTTTGATTGGATTAGATTGCATAAAATCCTTTCATCTAATTCAAAACGAAGACTTAACAATCACTCAAAAACTAAACAAAGAGACAAAACAAAATAATGATAATATTCCTGGATTTACAGGTCAAAAAATACAAAACAAACAAAATTTTTTTTATAATGATAATTATATAGTAAACTTCAATGAAAACATAGAAGTGACAAACTTCAACATTTCAGTCAATCATTTAGATACTCAACAACAGTCACAAATAGATAAATTAATATGTAAATACAAATCACTATTTGCAAAAAATAAGTATGATGTAGGGACAGTGAAGGACTATGAAGCACATATAGATTTGAAAGTAGACACATATTGCAACAAAAGACCATATAGGTGTAATTTTCAAGATAAGAAAGAGATAGAACACCAAGTTTCAAAATTATTAGAAAAAAAATTAATTGAAGAATCTTATAGTCCTTTTGCAGCTCCGGTGACATTAGCATATAAAAAGGAAGAAGGTAGGAAATCTGGACTATGTATTGATTTTCGGGATTTGAATAAAATAGTAATACCTCAATCTCAACCATTTCCACTCATAGAAGATTTAATGATTAAGACACGAAATTGCAAATTATTCTCCACTTTGGACATAAATTCAGCTTTCTGGTCTATACCTTTAAGAGTAGAAGATAGGAAAAAAACAGCATTTGTCACACAGGAACACCATTTGCAATGGACCTGTCTACCATTTGGCTTAAAAACTTCTCCTGCAATTTTCCAAAGAATACTAACAAGTATTATAATAGTCTAAGAGCCCGCGACGGCCAGACCTTAGTTATAGTATAAAGTCTAAAAGTTTCTCTGTGTATGCCCACTACACAGGTAAGAACGATCCCAGTCTATGAAACTTGGGTCGCCCCGGCTTTGGCAGGTAACAGGTAGTAAAGGTGTGTAAAAATGTATCTCAAATTAGGTATAGTATAAAGCTTAGTTTTCATATATTTTATTAGTGGTGATGTTAGAAATCGCCTCGTCCACAGCCAGACACTTAGTACAGTTGCAACCCCCTGCCAGACACCCTTAAAGTACGGTTAATTTTAATGATACTTTAGTTATAGTATAAAATCTGAATTTTATATATGTTATTTGGAGAACTATAAAATGATGTTTCCTCAGTAGCCAGACAATTTGTATGGTTCCCCTATATTGCCAGACACGTTAAAGGTCTATTGTAGGTGCGAGCGCGAGGGGCATGTGCGTAATGGGTTGTAGAGTTTTATATGCTTAATTTAAATATTTAATTCAATAAAATTTACAATATTTTGCAAACAATTTTTTATATACTATAAGGAGGGAATAATTATTGTGATAGTAAAATATTCAATGAAAAACAAGTTTAATTATAATTATAGCTAGGGTATACAAAGTAAAAGAATAATATTTTAAACATGTATTAAAAATATTATGAAATTTAAAAAAATATTGAATTATTTTCATCGTCCTCGCCGATATCTTCATCATCCTCATCACTGCTACTTCTGTCTGTCGATTGGTCGTCGTCAATATCTCCTTCTTCGTCATTTTCTGTAATAATAAAACCAAATTAATATAATTGCGAATAGTTTTAAATGTTTCTTTAATAATTTAACATCATAATTACATACCTGACAAAGTTGTTAAAGAATCACTGACATAATTTGGTAGCTGATCCCCTTCAAACCATTTAAAATGGTATTGGTCATTTTCCAGTACCCAACCGTTATTTTCAGGTTTGTAAGAAGTTGGATTTTTTCGGTGAGCATTGTTCCAAATTGTACAAATATTATTTGCTCGCAAAAATTGCTGTAATAGTTCACTTTTACAAGGTGGTAAACTGCTAGCGTCGAAATTTCGCAATTTTTTTCGATTAAAAGATTCATTCACATACTGCATAAGAATTTATAAAGATGTGAAGTCTAGCCGCATCAACATCAAAGATATTATGAACAGTGTATATATTACATATAAATTTTTGAATATTATTAAATACGTTTTCTTGTTCGTCTTTATTTTCAATTAATTCACTGCCACCGAACTTAATGAAAGCTTTCTGGAATTCATTAGATTTTTTCAATAGCTTGTAAGGTTTTAATTTTCCTTTCCTGAAAAATGCAGGGTTATAATCGCCGTGAAATCCAGGTAAGCTTTGACAAACAGATTCTCCTAATTCTGCATGTATCGTTGTTACATGTAATCGATTATTTGAGCATAGCTTTTCCTTCCACCGGCCACTTTTGATATAAAGGAATGAAGCCTACTGGTGTAATACCTATGAGCACCTTTGTAGTAAATCCTTCCTTGTAGTGTAAATAACCCCAACCCACGCTTATCAACTGTAGGTGGTATTTCTACTTGAAACTCTGTACAATCAATAATGACTCTAGTGTTACTGTAATTTGGATGAAAGCAGGCCGGCATTCGTAAGAAAGGTTGCTCGATGAGCAAAAGTCTTTACAATAGTATTACATTTTTAGTGCTTGTTTTTTTTTGCCAAACTTGATAATCTTCAAATTGCTTGATATTTCAGTTTTAACTTCAGAGTAACATATATCTTTGCCACTATATGTATAAATATTGCAGATGAATGTTTTTCCTTCATTTCCGATACGCGAAAATATATTAACTTGGCATTATTTGTCAATTTAAGTACTATGAATATTTTCCATCATTTCAATTACACTTGATTAGCCGCCGAATGTTCCTTTTTTTGCCACAGTGCGCGCTGTGATCGATTCGTGTTCCCCCACCCCCTACTTTGCACCTAGCGAATAGACCTTTAACGTGTCTGGCAATATAGGGGAACCATACAAATTGTCTGGCCACTGAGGAAACATCATTTTATAGTTCTCCAAATAACATATATAATATTCAGATTTTATACTATAACTAAAGTATCATTAAAATTAACCGTACTTTAAGGGTGTCTGGCAGGGGGTTGCAACTGTACTAAGTGTCTGGCTGTGGACGAGGCGATTTCTAACATCACCACTAATAAAATATATGAAAACTAAGCTTTATACTATACCTAATTTGAGATACATTTTTACACACCTTTACTACCTGTTACCTGCCAAAGCCGGGGCGACCCAAGTTTCATAGCCTGGGATCGTTCTTACCTGTATAGTAGACATACACAGAGAAACTTTTAGACTTTATACTATAACTAAGGTCTGGCCGTCGCGGGCTCTTGCTCTATAAGAAAACACAAATTATCTGAGTTTACAGTGAATTTCATCGATGACATTTTGGTATTTTCTAAAACATTTGAAGAACATATTGAACACTTATCCTTGCTATTGGAAGCAATTTCTAAAGAGGGCTTTAGGTTGAAATTCTCTAAATGTAACTTTGCACAAGATTCTGTGAAATACCTAGGTCACATTATACAAAATAATACTGTCACTCCATTAAAAGATAATTTAATTTCCATTAAGGATTTTCCCATTCCTAAAACAAAAAAAAATATTAGACAGTTTTTAGGTAAAATTAATTTTTACGGAAAATATATACCAAACATAGCAGTTTTGTTAGATCCTTTACATAATTTGTTAAGAAAAGACCAAACATTTACTTGGACAGAAAAATGTCAAGGATGTTTTGATACTGTAAAGAGACTTCTGTGCTCTAAACCTATTTTGGAAATTTTTGACCCAGAATTGCCTATTTATATTTATACTGACGCCAGTATTCTGGGTATAGGAGCTATTTTAAAACAACCACAACCAAACGGAGAAGAAAAACCGTGTGCATATTTTTCAAGAAAATTAAATGATAGTCAAAAACGAAAAAAAGCTATATACCTAGAATGTTTGGCAATAAAAGAGGCAGTCAAATATTGGCAGCATTGGCTCATAGGGAAACAATTTAAAGTATTTTCTGACCATAAACCTCTAGAAAAACTAAATATAAAGGCAAGGACTGACGAAGAATTAGGGGATCTCACATATTATTTATCACAATTTAATTTTGATATAATATATTGTCCGGGGAAAGATAATTTGGAAGCAGACAGTTTAAGCAGAAATCCTGTATTAGAACCACATGTGAATCAAGAGGAAATTTTAAAGGTAGTCAATTTCATTAAACTAGAAGATATTCGAAACGACCAAGACAAAAATGAACACATACAACTACAAAAAACAAATTAATATTAAGAGATAAAATATATTTCAAGAAGATAGGAAAAAATGAAAAAATTATACTTACTGAAGAATTTTGTAAAAAAATTATAAAAAATATACATTATTCATACTGCCACATAGGATTAAAACAAATAGAAACTAAAATAAGACCATACTATACATCAAGAAATTTATTGCAAAATATTAAAATGGTTTGTAACAATTGTGAGATATGCATAAAAAATAAATCTAGAACTAAATTCAATTATGGATTGATGTCCCATTTGGGTCCCGCTACGTACCCTTTCGAAATTGTCTCTATAGATACCATAGGTGGCTTTGGTGGCTCTCGCTCTACAAAGAAATACCTACACCTTTTGGTAGACCACTTCACCAGATTTGCTTACATTTTGACATCAAAAACACAACATTCAGATGATTTTATAAAGCTCGTTAAAAAAGTTTGTTCTGATAACAAAATTGGAATAATTTTATCTGATCAATACCCAGGTATAAACTCAAAAGAATTCAAAAGTTTTTTAAAACAAAATAATATCCCTATTATATTCACGGCAGTTAATTCACCTTTTTCGAACGGACTAAATGAACGGTTAAATCAGACTATAGTTAACAAAATTAGATGCAAACTTAACGAAAAAGATAATAAGAAAGCATGGACAACGGTCGCTCATGAGTGTATTAAATGTTATAACGAAACGGAACATACTGTGACTGGATTTTCCCCGGTTTATTTAATGGAAGGGAAAGCTGTTGATATCTTACCAGTAGAATAAAAAGAACAAAAAACTTCAAATGGTTTATTAGAAGATAGAAAGATAGCTTTACAAAGAAGTATAAAATCACACAATTATAATAAAAAACTTTTTGACAAAAACAGAAAGGAAATTATATTAAAAGAAGGAGATTCCGTATATGTAGAGAATGGTAATAGATTAAATAGAAAGAAATTAGATGAGTTAAAGATTGGACCCTACAAAATTTTAGAAAAACTGTCAGATTCAATATATAGGATAAGTACGGGATACAAAAAGCTTGAATCAAACTTATTTCACATCACCAAACTTATACCAGTAATGGCCTAGAGAAGGGGGGGAGATGTAAATGAAGACCTTAATTTGCTCTTCATTACATTTAAGTTACATGCATTGTTCATCTTTGACATTTTGTCAAAGAGTTATTTTTAGTGGTGGCAGCACTTGTTTCTATATGGCATCACTCACGCTAGTTTGATTTAATGAAAATGGCTGAATGTTAAATAAATGAAATATCAGTAAAATACTATAATTGAAGCAATAGCTTTTAATGTTGTTTTGTTTAAAAGGTAAGTTAATGGTATTTTTAATGTTTAGTTTGATGTAGGTTCTAGATTAAGTAAGAAATGTATTTTATAACATAAAATAAATCTTTTTTTACAGAGCAACAACGTGGTTTTTGTTTCATTAAATAACAAACTTATTACATATATTATTAATTTATGTATTTTTAACCTTGAAAAGTAAGTATCTTATTTAGGTATATTTTAAAATCTCTATGCATATTTTGTAATCTTGTAGTGTTTGCTTGGTCTGGTGGGAATGACAATATAATTCATTTAACTTACTTAATTTCATCTGTATAAATTATCCATATTACAACTGATGTAGAATTGTTTTGTTTTCATTACTTTTTTAATTTGCGTTTTTCTGTATCGTCTGTATAACAATTGGTAGAAACTTTATAGGACTTCTCTGTATTTTTATCTTATTTAAAATATTGTGTACCGTTTGTTTCTTAAATAAATAAACAATTATAACTTACCACACCTCCCGGCCTCATCAGCGCCATCCTCACAATCCTGTTTGTCATCGCACTGCAGTTCGAGCGGGACGCAGCGAGTGTCGTTGTCGCAGGCGAGCGAGGGGGCGAGGCAGGCGGCGGCGGGGGCGGGGGGGAGAGTGGTGGAGGACGAGGAAGGGGGGGAGGGGCAGCGCCATTCGTCTGCGCCGTCCTGGCAGTCGGGGTGGCCGTCGCATTGGAACTCCTGTTGATATGTAAAAGGTTTGATTAAATAAATACAATAAATAATGAAATTGCAGAGTTATTTAAGCAGTAGTGATTGGCACGCGTCCTTTCACTGCGCGATTTTAGTTCAAGTCATAAATTATGAATAAGAAATTAATGAATGAGTTGCTCTCATTATTTTATATTTTGGGCGGATTCATTATTAATATTTTATTATGTCAATATTGACCTATTTAAGGATAATTTTAAATTATATTTTTATGTATTTTACCTGAAATTAAAATATATTATTAGTGGACGACACGCGCTCTTAGTTTTAATTTGAAGTTAACTGTAGAAGATGAATATTTAGAACACATTTTGAACCAATAGAAAATGTGGTAGGATTGCAAAAAAGACAATTATAAGAAATAGTAAATAGTGTAGAGCGCTGATATGATATATATATGTACAGTATAGATTAAAATTAGCTAAAACTATAGACACAACATACCAATCGAATACACTCCCCATTGTCACATTGAAACTCATGTGACTCGCACAGTCCTCGGTTCAAATTGATCGTTTGGTTCGATGTGGTTGAGTCTCTGTGGAACAAAATAAATAAATAAAATATTTTAAGATTTATTCTAGCATCTATTTTTATTTAAATTAATTGCCAGTAAAACGACAACGCAGCATCAATCAATGCACAACATTCAATTTTATGTTACTTTGTAAAGCGGACCAGATTTGTAACATAAAACCGTTGAAGCATATAAGCATAATTCGGAGACAGCTTTTCTGAATGGACATAGTTTATAAAGAGTGTTTACACCATTTGGAGGATAAGGGAAGATTTTCCGCCAGGCGGTGTAGTTCGGGGGCCTGCGGTCCAGTTGAATTAAGTTGGATATTTTATTTATGCTCAAGAGCATAGATACTTTGATGCCGCGATGTCAGAACTATAATCTTGATGATTATTGTGATATCTACTTATTTTAGTTATATTGAGATACTTCTTGCGCTATCTGCACGCAATAAGGCGCGTACTGACTGAGCGAGCAGCCTCGCGAGGCAGCCTCGGACGTTTGCCGCGGTACACAAGCCGCGCGAGGCAGCCTCGCTCAGTCAGTACCATAACAAATTTGTTCCTCGCGCGGCAAGGCCGAGCCACGGCGACGCTGAGGCACGCACGATGCTCAGTTTTACTTGTACTTGAACAGAGACCGCCCAACTAGCACACAACGAATGAGCGAGGCCAAACACTAACGTCTTGATTGAGCGCGGCAAACGTGCTGAGGCGCTTTTGATCTGTGACAAAAACGTGGGCGCAGCACGTCTTGACTGACCGAGGCATTGCCTCGACACGAGGCGGTTCGCTCAGTCAGTACGCGGATATACCCAAACGAATATACATTAGAAAAGCAAGCAGCACAGGTACCGGCTGGCGGTGCGGTTGCAGTCGCGCTCGTCGCTGCCGTCGCCGCAGTCGGCGCTGCCGTCGCACACGTACTCCCACGGCACGCACGCGCCGTCGCGACACGCGAACATCTCCGCGTCGCATGCGTGCGGGACTGGAAGGAACGAGCATAAATAATAATTGATATTGATGTTTCATCTGTTGGTAGTTCAGTGGGAAAGAAGAGGGAATACGATGAAAGAAGCATCGGACTATTGTTACAGATATATTGTTTAATTCTGGACGAATTTTTTTATATTAAATTACGCTAAGATTGGTAATAAGAGCAGCAACAGAACTCATCATCTGTGAAAATTTCAGACGTTCAAGTTCATGAAATATGACACAATACGTTTTACGCGTTGGTTTTTAACATGAAAAAGTTGCATATATTATTATACCTGTTTAATATACGAATGAAATTGTAAAATTAATTATCTTCTGTTGACATAACTATAGTTTAGGATTAACTATTATGAACTCCGTAACACTCAATGTCACATAATGATAGTAAATGTTAAATGTTTTATTTTCCCAAAGTCACTAAATGGAAAAAGGGCACATGGTAAACGAAATAATGCTTTAAAAAGTGCCCTTTTCCCAATTAGTGAATTAATAATATAGTACAGTACAAGGTGCATTTTTGAATAAAGGTGTGAATGTCAGGGGAATGTGAGAGTTTAGTTATGTTTGTTATCGTAGTATGTTC